>JAODAL010015128.1:0-85008 GCA_025379985.1 Phyllomedusa bahiana | reverse complement strand
CCCAAAAATAACGTTGCCTCCTCAAACGGCCTCAGAAAACGGCAGCTGTCACGCATGAGCTGCCACTGGCTGACATCAAAGTTACACATGGGAGCACTCCTGTCCGCCTGGATCATCAAAAAATCATTAATGGCCTTTCTCTGTTCATACAGTCGGTCTAACATGTGCAGGCTGGAATTCCAACAGGTGGAAACATCGCATATCAGCGTGTTGGGGGAGGTCATTCTGCTGCTGCAACTCAAGGAGGGTGTGCCTGGATTTGTAGGAATGGATGAAGTGCATGTACAGTTTCCTGGTCATTTTCAGAATGTTCTGAAGATCAGTGGAAGACTTCAGGAACCTTTTTGACAATCAGATTGAATACATGCGCCATGCAGGTCGCAATGACCATCCCTCCTAAGTGCAGCGCGGACACCATGTTCCTCCCATTGTCCGTCACCATGGTTCTGATTTGCAGTTGGCGCGGAGAAAGCCACACATCGATTTCTTGCTGCATGACGCAGAGCAGTTCCTCCCCTGTGTAACTTCGTTCGCTGAGGCAAGCCAGGTATAGAACTGCGTGACACCGCTGTGCCCTACACATTTGGTTTAATGGAGAAGCACTTGTGGAGGCTGAGATGGTGTTGGTGGTGGTGGTGGAGGAGGTGGACCATGGCGCAGGAGCAGCAGTTTGACAACGTGGAGGAGAAAGCGGCGTCTCCTGTCCTAGTTGTTGGTGTGCCTGGGCAGGAAGCACATTCACCCAGTGGGCCATAAAGGACATGTAATAGCCCTGACCGTAGTTAAGCTCCACACGTCCTTTGCTGCCGTGCACCTTGGAACAAACTGATAAGCTCAAGGACGGGCCCACCTTCTGTTCTCCCATATTTGTGAACGGCTGTACTGCCTTTTTGGAAAAGAAATTACGGCTTGGAACTCTCCACCTTGGCTCGGCACAAGCCATTAGTTTTCTGAATGGTGCAGAGTCCACCCATTGAAAAGGGAGGGACTGCAGTACCACCAACTTGGACAGGAGCACGGTCAGCTTCTGCGCCTTGGGATGGTCGGTACGCATACTGTTGTCTCTTGCCAATCGCCTCGTTGAACGACTGCTGGCGCCCAGGGAGTAGCGGAGACAGGAGCATCTGGACCGGGAGATGATGTCAAAGAGAAACAGCTCTCTTCTGCAGGGGTGGTGGAGCCTTGACTGGCTGCAATGGCATGCGTGCCACTGGGCGCTGCTGCTGCTGTTGCTGCGGTGGCGGGAAAGGGAAACCACCACATCTAAGCTAAATTTCTCCCAGGCCACCGGATGGTGACGCTGCATGTGTTGACGCAGGTCCGTGGTGCCAATGTTAGCTCCCTGGCCACGCTTCACTTTCTGCCCACAGATTCTACATATACCCATGTTCGGCTCCTCCGGTGTCTTAGCAAAGAACTTCCACACTGCCAAGTAGGTGATTTTACCACCAATGCTTTGCACTGAGTGATTACTACCACCACTGCCTCGCTGAGCCCCTGTGCCGCTACTTTCTTGGACCTGCGAAGTGGGTTTTCTACCCCGTGGCCGTTTGGCTCCTGACCGCGCACTGCTGCTACCCTGCTGACTCACGGCCACACTACCGAGCTGCCTGCGATGCTGCCTGACTCGCAAGCTGACACCCTCTTCTCCTGACGATGATGAAGCCCTTGCTTCACCCAGCTCCTAAGTGCGGTCGGCTACATCATTATCGATTATTGTTGGATCTTCACTGCTGTCCTCCTCAACGGTCTTGGTATGTAGAGGCTGACCCCTCAAAACATGACCTCCCATGCCACTCTCCACATCCATATTTTGACACCTACTGCAAGAAGCAGGGGATGTCGGCCCCACTTCTTCGCTACCAAGTAGCTGCTGACTGTCCTCAAATTGTTCATCCTCGCTGTATAGTGGCGCTGAGCCCAGACCACATAGTAGATCTCTGGCTGAGGGGACCGGACGGGACAGAGGTGAGTTGAGGACAGGTGAGACCCCCTGACCCACTCCCCGGCCATGCCAACTAAGGGTTGTGTCTGATTTTTCCCACCGACTCCCTTTGGGTGGGGGTTGTCAGATGTCATCTGGGAGGAAGTTGATGACCTAGTCAACCAATCAAGAACCCTTGGGTTGCCTGGTCCCAAAACAACGCCACTAGATGACACCGGCAGTTCTGGCCTCACCGAGTGACCCCTGCTGCGACGTTCCCTTACTGTGCTGCGACCTGTGCCTGCTCCAGGAATGTTTGTGCCACTCGCATGTGTAGAGCCTGCCACCTCTCTGTCTGACATACTGTTTGTTCAAAATTTTACAGACTCTGTTTAATGAAGATATCTGTATATGATAAATACACACCATGTATTAGACTACAAATTAACCCACTAACAGGCTTGGGTAACTTTTAGATATAAATTGCGCTACAGAAATCACCAGGAAAACAATAACTGGTATGTTACGTGTAAAAATGCCATGTATTTTACTGAATATGAAAGCACAAACAGGCTTAAATAACCCTTGGATATAAATTGCGCTACAGAAATCACCAGGAAAAAATTAACTCATGTGGCGTGTAAAAACACCGTGTATTTTACTGAATATAAAAGCACGAACACGCTTAATTAACCCTTGAATATAAAATGCGCTCCAGAAATCACCAGGAAAAAATTAACTCGTATGTGGCATGCAAAAACGCCATGTATTTTACTGAATATAAAAGCACAAACACGCTTAATCAACCCTTGAATATAAATTGCGCTCCAGAAATCCCCAGGAAAAAATTAACTCCTATGTGGCGTTTAAAAACACCGTCTATTTTACTGAATATAAAAGCACAAACATGCTTAATTAACCCTTGGATATAAATTGCGCTCCAGAAATCACCAGGAAAAATGTACACGTATGTGGCGTTTAAAAACACTGTGCATTTTACTGAATATAAAAGCACATACATGCTTAATTAACCCTTGGATATAAACTGAGCTCCAGAAATCACCAGGGAAAAAAATTTAAATGGATGTGGCCCTGTAAAAACGCTGTTATTTTACTGAAAATTTAAAGCACAAACAGGCTTAAAAAACCCTTTGGGTAAAATTGCGCTACAGAAATCCCCAGGAAAAAATTAACTGGTATGTGGCGTGTAAAAACGCAGTGTATTTACTGAATACAAAAGCACAAACAGGCTTAAATAACCCTTGGATATTCAATGCGCTGCAGAACTGACTAGATGACATTAAAATGTATATGGGGCAGAATTAGACCCACTCTGGACTTGAATTACAATACCCCACAAACTGAATCAAAATGATAACGGAAGAGGAGCAGTCTCTGATAAAAGCAGTGACACCCCCCCAAAATTGCTGTTAAAAAAAATTTCTTTTGTGGGAGATCTCTACAGCAGCTGCAGCATGACACAGAGAGAGGAGTGTGAGCAGCCAGCATGGCGTCCGGACGTATATAGTGCTGTGACGTGACAGAATCCCGCCGGTCTCTGGCTTCATCTCTGCACATGTCATTGAGGGTGTTCCTTTCTTCCTCCCAGACTTCTCTGCCCCGTGTAACGCCATGTGCTTGCGGCCATTTTAGCAATTAAAAACACGATTTATTCCCGCGAATCACCCTAATCTTCGGCTTCGTGCAGAATCGAAGTTTTCCTGAAATTCTAAATTCCATTTCGTTAGAATCGATTCACCCATCTCTAGTCATTATGTAAAGTTTACAGCTCTGAATGAAGAATCCAATGCTGATGACAGCAGGACCCTCTTCCCTGTAATTACTGTAATTCATTAAATTGAAATCACTATCAAAAGACGTGCTGACAGGTGCGACTGCCCTTGCTATTATGTGGCCTGATGGTTCCCTGCTCACCTTATGCCCACTGCAGGGGAGTGTTCATGTACATGGCGTGGCTTTAGCACACATGCTGTGTGCTGACCACACGTTCTTGGAGCACAAAGGCAAAACATGGGATCAATGAATGTCAGTTATTTGGCCACAAATAGGAGGTATGGGAGAACAGACCTATTTGCCTTTTTTGGGATGCAAAAACTGGCCCCCGTTCAATTTACTGTTTTGAGTCCTCTAACAAATATTTGATTACCCTGGGGCAAGGTCTTTAAGGATAAACATGTTAGAAATGCCCAAGCCCCACAAATCCTTACCCACGAAAAAAAGGCCCTGTTTTGGCTGTATGGGAGTTACAAACAAACACTAACAGTTGCTTCTCTTTCTCTTCTCTTCTCCCCAACAGTTTGGGAAGTTCGGGGCACTTTTTTGTTTTTGGGGGCCCTTGAATTCCGGGAACCGGATGAGCCCTGCAGGCCCACCAGACGATGCCGGCAGCCACAAACCTTCCAGAACCTTTTGGGAGACATGTTAGAAGGTGAAATCAATTCCGCCTCAATCAGTCGGGAGCCCCCCCTAAATTTCAGGAGTTTTTTGGAAGCCCCAAACATGGGGTGGCTCCACCAAAATTTCCACCCTTGCCATTCCCACCAATACAAAACCCCGGGGTTTTCCTTACTCCCTGGAATTGGGGTCTTTTTAGCAGTGTGTGGCTGACCGGTTCGGCATGACCCAGTCCACATTTAGCCCTTTGACCACTTGTTTTCCCACGGGCCCAAGGGAAAATAAATCCATTTTTTAACTTGGCCCAGCAGAAAAAACTCCCCCGGGGGTGAAAAAGCTTTTTTTTTCAGCTTGCGGGTTTTTCCAAATGTGATTTCAGTTTTGACTTCACCACTTCGGGGCTCTTTTTAAAGGGAACCCCAAGTAAATTTACGGAACGGGAAAAAGCTTTTCATTCAGTCAATGTGCAGGTGACTGTTGATCACAACATGATGATCACAGATGTTGTGGCCAAGTTTCCAGGGTCCAATCATGATGCGTTTATTTTAGAAATAGTCGCTTATATCACAACATGAACAACGGCACCATTGACCGAGGTTTTGATTTTGATAAAAAAGTAGAAAAATGTTTTCCCTGGTTTTCCAAATTTGTGATGTGTCTTTCATGATTGACAAAAGTAAATGTTCAAGTCAATAGTAATAATTGTTTTTCCCTTTTACTTGGGCGCCCTTTTACAGAAAAAAATTGACCCCCGGGCCCTTATAAACTAGGGGATGGGGGGAATTTCTAAAAAATTCGATTCGGTCACATTAAACAAATTTTTTCCGACAAAATTTTTTTTCGTTAAATTTTACTTCGGCAGGGAATCGCGTTAAAAAGCAGCTTTTTCCAGGCTCCACAGAGCCTGCAGGGTGCTTTAGAAAAATTGTGCCATCCCTTAAATATGCGAGGGAGCTTGGTTTGGTTTATAAAATTTTGGGTTTTTTTTAAAAGGTAAAACCCGCAAGGGACTCCCGCCGTTTTTAGAATCGCTTCACTAAAAAAATTTCCCCGGGGCACTTAAGGGGGGAAAAAATTTGCCCAAAAAAACCCCCAAGCGGAATGAAAGCCTGTTTAAAGTCATGCCAGGGGAAAACCCGGGAAAAAAAAGCAACTGGGGAGCTATTTGGGCAACATTAGTGACAGGTTTTGGAAAG
Source organism: Phyllomedusa bahiana (assembly GCA_025379985.1). Lineage (NCBI taxonomy): Eukaryota > Metazoa > Chordata > Amphibia > Anura > Hylidae > Phyllomedusa > Phyllomedusa bahiana. The sequence continues at coordinate 79,473 of JAODAL010015128.1, read as the reverse complement.
GGGGCCCGGGGGCACCCAACACAGCTTGATTCGGGGCATGGAAAAAAATGCCCATTCGGGGAGGTGGCAAAACACGAGGAACCCACAGAGTGGCCCCAAGGGGACGGGAGAGCGGAGGTCACGGGCGGAAAGCAGTTTGAGGTCAGGCGTGGCACAATAAACTTTTCTGGAGGTGGAAAAAACGGGAGGAACCCACATTTTTTGGCAAAATTTACTGAGAGGGGGAGGTAGGGGCGGCAGCGCGGGGTTTCAGGCAGTGGCAAAATAAACTTTTCTGGAGGTGGCAAAACAGTATTGGGCCACAGAGTGGAACAATCCACAGTGTGGGGGCACGGCGGCAGCAGTATGAGGTAAAGGCAGGGGACTTTGAAAACAGTGTGGGGGGAATGGCAGCAGCCCAAAAGCACGCATGGGTAAAGGGACAGTGGAAACAATGACCAGTGTGGATTTCACGGCAACAGCAACACAGCACAGCATGGGGTCATAGGGGGCACAATGACAGGGTGAGGTGGGGGGCCCAATCCCCAGTCCCGGGGTAAAGTTTTGGTGGAAGAGATGGAGAAATGGCAGCAATGTGTGGATCATGGGTGGCGGCATCAGAATAGGGGGCTGAGGGCAGGTATTTGAACCCAGACGCCCGCCTAAGGCATTGGTGTGGGGAAAAATCCCTGGCCGACCCACCCCGGGAATTCTTCTTGAAAAAGGTCGTCGCCCCCAAAATTTTCCCCCGGGGAAAAGGGCGGGTTCCCCCTTGGGGGGTTAAAAGGGGGCCCCCGCCCACTGAAAAACCCCGTTTTCTGTTTCCCCAAACAAAGGGCCCGGGGGGGGGGGAAACAGCTTCCCCCACTGCAAACTCGGCAATTTCCCGGCCCAACATCCATTTTTGGTTTCCGAGTGCCCCCAAGCGGATTTCTAACTGAGGGGGGCAGGTGCTGTCCATTGGGCCCAAAAAACCTTTTGGGTTAGGGACTGCTCCCGCCCTGCGGGTTTGTTTGCAGTGCTGGCAAACTGCCCCCCCTCACTAAAACGGGTAAAAGGAAAGGGTGTTTCATCAGTGACTCCAACTTAGGTTACTAGGGATGGAGCGGGTTTACTGCTCCTACCCCCCCCCCCTTCCCCCAGCACCCGCGGCATTAAAGTCGGGGAGCGCTGAGGCCCCCCCCCGGTTTCAGCCCTGTCAGAGGGGGGGACTTTTTGCCGCCCCAAAAGGCAGCGGCCAACTGTTTTAGGGAGGATTTCCCTAAAAGTTTTTTGAGTTTTTTCTTCCCTTCAAGTGGGAAAAAGGCTCCCTTTTTGGGGGCCCGGGGGTAGCGAGGGGGGGGTCCAATGGGGTTGGGGAGCAAGAAAGTAAACCCTCTCCCGGATGCGGGACTTTTTGGGCTGTCACTATTTAGGAAAAAATAAGCGGGGCTGGGGGCCCCTTTTTTGAAACAAGTGACCCCGGGGGGGCCCTCCCTGCCTCCATTTCCCCGTATCCCTCCCCGGGTTTTTGTTTGGGGGGGTTCACTCCCTCATCTTCCTCATCCCCCCATCCACCCCCCTCCAGCTGCCCCTGCTCCTCCCCTCTTGTCACCTGGGTAGAAAATCCCCCTCTTTTTCCCGGGAAAAAAAAAGGGCTTCTGCCCCAATTCCTCCTCCCCCCCCCCTTTTTCAGTCCCCCCCGGACCATGGGGGCCACGAGTTTGTAGTCCCCACGTTTTCCGGGCCCCTGCCCGGACAGATTTTTCAGCTTTCTTTTTTCCGGGAAAACATAAACAGTGGGAATTTAAACTTTAAATTAACCTTTTAGTCCTGGCGACGGGAAAAAAAAACGTCGCCCCCTTTCAAAAAGGGCCTAAACAAAGGGTGGTTTTCCCGCATGAGCTCCCACTGGCTGACTTTAAATTTAAAAAGGGGGATTTTACTTCTTTTCGGCCTGGTTCAATCAAAAAATTGTTAATTGGGCCTTTTCTGGTTCATAAAAAGTGGGGTCCAACATGTCCCCCCCCCCCCCCCGGGCTGGAATTCCGGGCGGGGGGAAAAAACTCATATCAAGTGTTTTGGGGGGGAGGGGTTTTTGCCGTTTGCAATCGAGGGGGGTTTTCCCCTGGTTTTGTACGGAATGGTTTAAAATTTCTTTGCACATTTTCCCCTGGCCTTTTTTCAGAATTTTCCCTGAAGATCGGTGGAAGCTTCGGGAAACCCTTTTTAAACAACCAGATTGAACCCCTTTGCGCCAGGAAAGGGCCCTTTGGCCCTTTTCCCTCCTGGGTGGCAGCGGGGGGAACACCTTTGTTCCTCCCTTTTTCCGTAAACCGTGGTTCCGATTTGCAGTTGGCCGGAAAAAACCCCACACATCTTTTTCTTTGCTCCCATGACGCGGAGCATTTCCTCCCCTGTGGGGATTTCTTGGGGTTCGCCGAGAAAAAACCAGTGTGGGACCCCCGCTGTCCCCTACAAGGGTGGTATAAAGGAGAAAGTTTTTGTGGGGGCCCGGGTTTGGTGGTGGGGGGTGGGGGGAAAGGAAAAAGGGGGACTTTTGGCGCAGGGGCAGCTTTGGGGGACAAGGTGGGGGAAAAAAGGGCCCGTCTCCTGTCCAAGTTGTTGGGTGAAACCTTGGGCGGGGAAGCACATTAAACCCCCGGGGGGGCCTTTAAAGGACTTTTTACGGGCCCGACCGTGTTACAGCTCCAGACGCCCCGCGTTTCCCCTTTGCACCTTGGAACAAACCGATAAGCTCAAGGACTGACCCCCCTTCTGTTCTAAAAATTTTTTTGAAGTGCTGGAAATTTCCCCCTTTTTGGAAAAAAAAATTACGGTTTTTGAAAAAACTCTCCCATCCGGCCGGCACAAGCCATTAGTTCTCTAAAGGGGTTGGCAGAGTCCACCTTTTTGGAAAAAGGGAAAGGGGGACCCAAAGGTTCCCAAAACTTGGACGGGGGAAACCTGTCACTGCGGGAAACCTTGGGAAAGGGTTGGAAACGCTTTAACTGTTGTCTTTTTTGCAATCGCCCGTTAAAAGGGAACTGCGGGCGCCAGGGTTAGCAAGGAGCAGGGCTTTCGGGGGCCCGGGAGATGATTTTTCAAAGGAAAACAGTTTCCCTTCGCAAGGGGGGTGGGGGCCTTGACTGGCTGCAATAAATGCTTTCCCAAATGGGCCCTTTGCTGCTGCTGCTTTTTTCCCTGGGGCGGCAGGAGGGAACCACCCATTGAGACATTTTTCTCCCAGGCCACCGATGGTGTCGTTTGGCATGTGTTGACGCGGGGGCCGTGGTCCCCCAAGGGTTTAGTTCCCTGGCCACGCTTCACTTTCTGCCCACGGGATTCAAATATCCCCATTTTTCGGCTCCCCGGGGGTCTTAGAAAAAGAACTCCCACCCCCGGGCCCAAAGAAATGGGGGAAATTTTAAACCCCCCAAACGCTCCGCACTGAGGGGACTACTGCCCCCCCCGGCTGCCTCACTAAACCCCTTTGTGCGTTTACTTTTTTGGGAAACCGGGCGAAGCGGGTTTTTTTCCCCCGGGGGCCGTTTTGGTCCCGCCCTCACATTTGCTCTACCCCATGACTTCAGGGCCCAAACCACCCACTTGTGGCTGCGTGCTCCCTGACGGCAAGCTAAACGCCCCCTTCCCTTCTGACGATGATAAACCCCCTTTTCCCTCACCCGCTCCCAATTTTGCGGCCCGGCTACATCTCTTTCTTTTTTGTTTTTTCATCGCCCCACTGCTTTTCCCACACCGGTTTTTGGGTTTGCCGGGGCCCTGACCCCCTCACAAACAGGGACCCCCCATGCCACTTTCCAAAATTATACTTTGCTGCCTCCCGGGCAAGAACCGGGGGATTTTTGGCCCCATTTTTTCCCCGCTCCCAAAAGTAGGCGGGACTGCCCTCCTCAAATTTTTTTCGTCCCACTATTTTAGTGGGGAACGACCCCAGACCACATATTTAGATTTTGGCTGGGGGAACCCGGAGGGGGACAGAGGGGGGGCCTGGGGGACAGGTGAGGGCCGCGGGGACCCGCTCCGGGGCCTGAAAAAACTAAGGGTTTTGTGTCTGGGTTCCCCAAAGCCCTCTTGGCGGGGGTTTTGTCGATTTTCTTTTGGGGGGAAGTTGTTTAAACCTAGTCAACCAATCAAAAACCCCTTTGGGGTTGTTTAAAACAACACAGGGCCCCCTTTTGAGGGGACACGGCATTTGGTGGCCCCCACCGGGGGACCCCGCGCGAGGGCCCCCCTTGGTTGCTGCAAAACCGGGGCCTTTTCCAGGATGTTTTTTCCCATTGCCATTTGCAGGTGAAAGGACCCTTTCCCCTCTCTGTCTGACAAAACGGTTTTTTTCTAAAAGGTACAGACACTTTTTTGATGATAAATTTGTATATTAAATATACCCCCCTTTTTTTTGACCCCCAAAAGGAACCCCATAACAAGTTTGGGAAACCCTTGGTTTAAAAATTTTGCCCCCCCCCCCAAAAGGGCCAAAGGAAAAAAATTTACTTGTAGTGTCGTTTAAAAACACGTTTTAATTTTTCAAAAAGAAAACAAAAAAGGTTAATTAACCTTCGGACATGAATTAGGCTACAGGAAAAATGTATATATGTGGGGTTGAAAAAGGGCGGGTTTTTTTTTTGTCAGCACCCCAGCAAAACCCAAAGCTTAATTAAAACCCCCGGATGTAAATTTGGGGGCCCCAAAAAATTGGCCGCACAAACTATAAACTTTGTACTTTTTACAAAATTTCGTGTTTTTTTTACGCCACACAAAAAAGATACCCGTTGTAAATTTTAACCCCTTTTCTTGTGAATTAAAGGGTACAGGAAAAAAATTTTTATATTTTGGCGTTTGAAAAAGGGCGGTTTATTTTTTGCCGCCCCTTTCCCGCAAAACAAAAGCTTAATTTAAACCCCCGGGTGTAAATTGCGCCAAAGAATTTGGGCCGGGACCAAACTAGAAACCCTTTTTAGCGGTTACAATTGCGTGTTTTCTACGCCACACAAAAAAGAGGGTAGTTGTAATTAAACCCTTTTCTTGTTAATTAGGCTAAGGAAAAATTTTATATTTTTTTGGGGGTTGAAAAAAGACGGTTTAAAAATTTTTTCAAAAACCAGCAAAAAAACGCTTAAAATTAAACCCCCGGATGTAAATTGCGCCCAAAAAAATTTAGCCCACAAAATAGTAGCTTTGTAGCGTGTTACAAAATTTCGTGTTTTCCCCCCCACACAAAAAAAGGGGATACGTTTTTTAATTAACCTTTGCTTTTGGGAATTTTGGGGGTTTCAGGAAAATTTATAATTTTGGCGTTGAAAAAAGGGCGGTTTTTTTTTTGTCAGGGACCCCCAGCAAAAAAAACGGGTTAATTAACCCCTGGATGTTTTAAAATTTCGCCAAAGAATTTTAGCCCACAAACCCAGTAGCTTTTTACGTGTTTCCCAAATTTCGTGGTTTTTTTTTAAAGCCACACAACAAGAGATAAAAGTTGTAATTAACCTTTGCTTTTGAATTAGGGTTTCAGGAAAAAAATTTTTATATTTTGGGCCCTTGAAAAAAAACCCGGTTTTTTTGGGGTCAAACACACCAGCAAAACAACGGGTTTAATTAAACCCCTGGGGTTGGGAAATTGGCCCAAAAAAAAATTTCCCGGACAAAACTTTGTAGCTTTGAAACGTTTTTAAAAATTGCGTGTTTTTTACGCCACCCCAAAAAAACAGAAAACAGTTTTTAATAAACCCCTTTTCTTGTGAATTAGGCTACCGGGAAAAAAATTTTTATTTTTTTGGCGTTGAAAAAGGAAAAGGGGGTTTTTTGGGGGCAGGGACACCCGCAAAACCCAAAGGGTTTTAAATTTAACCCCCGGGTGTAAATTTTCGGGAATTTGAAAATTTAGCAGCCAAAAAATTTAAGTTTTTGTTTGTAAAAAAAAGCTTTTTTCTTTAAAAGAAAACAAAAGGAAAATGGGGTTAGATCCCCCTTTGGGTTTGAATGGGATAAAGCAGCTTTTTAGGGGGGAAAGGGACCCCTGGGTTTTAGATTTCCCAAAACCCCCCAAAAAAATTTGAAAAAGAAAAATTAAGAGAAAAAATCTCAGAAAAGCTGGGGACCCCCCCCACAGAAATCGCTATATAAAAATCAATTCTTCAGTAAGAGCTATACCCGGGCAGCACCTTCCCTGATGACACAGTTTAAGAGCGGATGAGGGCCCCCCCGCGCGCCCGGAATTTTATAGTGCGGTGAAAGGGCACAGAATCCCCCCGGTCCCTTTATTTGGGTTTTTACCTCTGCCATGTCATGCAGGCATGCCCTTTTTTCCTCCCCGGGGTGCTTTTCCCCCCTGTAGCGCCATGTGCTCGCAGCCATTTTTTTAAACAAAAGCACCCCCTTCGTTCACCCAAGTTTCACCTAAGTTTCGACTTTGTTTTCCCAACCAAGTTTTTTCCCGAAATTTTTAAAAGAATTCCACTTCGTTTTGAATCGATTCCCCCCACTCTAAATTAAGAAAAACCCCTTTTTTCAAACCCCAAAACCGAAAGTAAGCTCCGTTACAATGTGGTGCACAAAAAAATCTGCACCATTGTGGAAAGGGTTTTTGGGCTATTAAAAACATGATTTCAGGGCCTGAACATCTTAGGAGGGTCGCTTTTAAAAAAACAGCAATGGAGCAAAATCCCCTGTTTGCAATCCTGCCAAAAACCTTGCTCGAAGATCAGTGTGCCACTGCAAAAAATCACAAGAGGCCTTTAAAAGCACCAATGACTTTAAAACCACAACCCGGGCACGTAGACAGGGCACCCAAAGTGGGAGGACATTACAGCGAGTTTTTTTTAAATTTTATGTTTGAAATTTTCACCCGTTTTTTAAAAAACCACATTTATGTTTATAAATTAATATTTCAGAAAGCACTGAATTTGAGCAAGTGCCCAATGATAAAGCCAAACCCGTTAACCACTTGTTGGAAAAAAAACCAGGGCAACATTGTTCCTTATGTGTGAAAAGTGAGTATGTTTGAAATTGGGTTTGTGGCCCAGAGCAAGCCAACCAAGGTCCACTTCAGTCACTTTGAAGAGAATAATCTCAAAGGCAAGCTAAGCCATGATGGTTTGGTCAGGGCAACAAAACAATCTTCCTGGTTAAAAATTGTAATGAAGGAGGGACATTGTGACCTATATGTATCTAAAATTTGACCGATTAGGCCTTGACATCCATTTCAAATCCAGGCTACAGCCTATTTGCTATTACCCAAACTAGCTGGTTGACTTACTTAGTAACGGTCCAACATGGGAATGACAAAGTAATGTTTACCACCATTAGTCTACATTAGTTTAACAAACAGCATTGCCACAGGTAATTTGCACAAACATTGAAGTAGGTGACAAATGTGGAATATGTTTTACCTAGAGATGGGCGAATTGATTCTAATGAAGTGGAATTCGTTTAGAATTTCAGAAAAACTTCGGTTCTGAACGAAGTCGAAAGGTTTGGGGTACTTCACGTGAACGAAGTGGCTTTTGATTGATTAAAATGGCGTGGTTGTGAGCCCATGGCGTTACATGGGGCTAAAGAACCTCGGGAAGGAGGAAGAAGGGCATAAGCCTTCATGACTTGTGGAGTTGTAGCCAATCAGAGAACGGCGGGATTCTGGGACGTTATACCGCATTTATCAGTCGGGCGCGACGCTGGGGAGCTCATACGCTCTCACTGTACTGAGTAGGGACGGTGCTGCTCCACAGCTGTTTATGATATCTCATTACTAAAGTAGAATCAATGTTATATACCAGCAATTTTTGGGGGGTGTCTCGCTTGTCTAGAGGGACTGCTTCTCTTACGTTCTAATTCTGTTTTTGTGGGGTATTGAATCTGAAGGCACAGTGTGCATCCAATGCTAGCTGCTATACATGTTTATGCTATCTGCTCACGCCACATTGAATATCCCAAGGGTTATCTAAGCCTGACCTGGTTGTATTATTAAAGAAACAGCGTTTTTACAATCCAAAATACCACTTCATTTTTTGGGTTGTTTCATTTCTTTTGTGCAATTTAGTTACAGGGGTTAATTAAGCGTTGTTCTGCGTTGTGGCTCACTAAAAGAAATGTTCTTTTCACCCGCCATATAGGTCACTAATGGTTTTCCTGTAGCTTATTCATAGCGAAGGTTGGATTACAAAGTTTTTCTCTTGGGGTGTTACCGTAAAAATACCGCATTTTAAACATCTACAAAAGCTGGCTATTTTTTGGTGGCTAATTTCCTTTTTTGCGCAAATTTACATTCAGGGGTTAATTAAGCGTTGTTCTGCTGTTCTGGTCACTAAAAGAAACGTTCTTTTTCACCGCCAAAAAAGACATTTTACCTGTAGCATAATTCATAACTAGTGATGAGCGATTACGTTGACTATCGTCATCGGGTCGATAGTCGATATTGGCAATTATCAAGACGATTTCCGATAGTCGATAATTAGATCTATCGCCGTATGGACCATTAAAGTCTAGGAGGGGAATCAAAAAACACCCCTTCACTTATTACACCCAAACAGGGCTGGAGAAGCTGGAATTAACATTCCACACAGTTCAAATGGATACGGTTGTACATTCCAGGACATTGAATATCCCTGGTCCTGGAACGGCAGCATGAGCCTAAACATTGCATGGGACCCCCCAGATTTAAAATGTGCCGCAAAAAGGATTTCTTTCATACCCACCATTTTGTTGAACTGGACATTGACTTTATCTGTCCTGTACCGCCTGAATGATCATTAAACCTGTCTGGACCACAGATTAAAAAAGTGACGGGGAATTGGGGTGTCTTTGAACCACAATTTTTAGTTGATCTGGACATGGATACTTATTTTCTGTTCCTGTACCGCAGTGATGACCATTAAACCTGTCTGACCCCCCAGATTTAAAAAGGTCGGAAAAAAAGGAGTCTTTTCAACACCATTTTTAGTTGAACTGGACATTTGACTATATTTCTCCTGTTACCGAGTTTGTCCATTAATACCTGTCTGACCCCCTGATTAATGTGCCGGAAAAAAAGGAGTCTTTGAAATCACCATTTTAGTTTCACTGGACATTGATGATATCTGTCCTGTACCCAGTATGGGACCCATTAAAACCTGTTGACCCCAGATTAAATAGTGTCGGAAAAAAAAGAGTCTTTTCAACTCCATGTTAGTTGAACTGGGACATTGACTATATCTTCCTGTTACCGACCAGTTTTACCATTAAACCTGTCTGACCCCAGATTAAAAAAGTGCCAGAAAAAGGAGTCTTTGAACCACCATTTTAGTTTCACTGGACTTTTGACTATAACTGTCTGGGCCACAGCATGAGCCCCAAACCTGCATGACCCCCAAAATTTAAAAAGCGCCGGAAATAGGGTCTTTTAACCCCCCATTTTAGTTGAACTGGACATTAACTATATCTGTCCGGGTAATGCAGTATGCCCATTAAACCTGTCTGACCCCCAGATTAAAAAGTGCCCCTTAAATAGGAGTCCTTTCAACCCCCCAAATTTTAGTTGAAGGGACATTGACTAGACCTGTCCTGTACCACAGTATGACATAAACCTGCTGACCCACAGTTTTAAAAAGTGCCGGAAATAGGAGTCTTTGAACCACCATTTTATTTGAACTGGACCATTGACTATACTGTCCTGCACAGCATAAACCTTAAACCGTTTTGATCCACAGATCAAAAAGTGGCACTTGCTATTTTGTACAGTGACGGTCATTTAGAATATTTTTTGGTAACTGACATTTGTTTACAGAATTTATTTGGGGAAATTTTTTTTTAGTTTTACATTATTATCATTTTGTTTTTTTTTCAAGTGTGATAACATACAACATACCCCCCTCCCTGCAGTTTTTAAAGGTATTTTTTACACGTTGTAGTTGTGTTAATTCGTCAGCTAACCCCAAGTAATAAATATGTCCTAATCATCCACAAATCACTTCTTAGTTGAGAAGACATTTGCCCTCCTGGCTTCTGAGAGTGATTCAGCCAATCAATTCAATGGTTTCATTTTTCCTCCAAATCCTTCTTAATGATTAGGGACAGACTCCCCTGGAGATCAATGATGCGACCCCATAGTGACTCCAGCCCAGAAAATTTTAAGCCTCAAATTGTGCAATTTGTGTCAGCCCTGGAGCCCTTTTTGACACTACTTAACCTCACAGAAATCACCTTTTTCAAAATCTGATTTTTTAGAGAATTTGAAGCTCTCTGATTGCCCCTAAGGTGAGAGCCAGTGCTGCCGTCAGCCATCTGTAACACGAGGTCCAGCTGCCAGACTTACAGTGGGGTGCGGTGAGAGCCCAGGCTAGCGTCTGTCATCTATTCAACACGCAGGTTCAGCAGCAGGGCCGAGTTACAGTGGGTGCGGTGAGAGCCCAGGCTGCGTCTGTCATCTATTAACACCGGTTAAAAGCCCAGGGCGGAGTTGACATGGTGCGGGGGGAACCCCAGGGGGCTCTGTCATCTTTTAACACCAGGTTCACAGCCAGGGCGGAGTTACAGGGGGTGCGTAAACCCCAGGCTAGCGTCGTCTCTATTACAGCAGGTTCAGCCCGGGCCGGAGTTAAAGTGGTGTGGTGAACCCCAGGCTGCGTTGTTTTTTTAACACGATTCATGACCGCAGCAACGAAAACAGTCATGCTGAAGCAGAGTGCAGAAGCGGAAGTGTGAGGTAAGACCTCCAGCCTTCCTCAGTACACAGTCAAGACCTGGGTAGCGCTTGCCCTCCGTATGAGTGCGGACCAATTGAGCTTCACTTGGAAATACTGGTGGTTAACGCTCCTGTTCCCCCAGGTGCCCTTTTTCTGGCATTCTTTTTCTATTTTACTCAACGTGCTGGAGGAAATTGTCTCTGTACTTTGTTCTCTGTCCGTGCTCCATACCCATGTCCTCCAATAACCTACATCTGGTCAAGTTTTCCTGTACCTCCCTTGTACAATTCAGAGGAATTTTTTTACCAGCTATTTTGTACATGCAAGTTTTTTAGTAGTTTAATTCTAGAAAACACATTTTTAAAAATAGGATGGAATCCCACCATGTCTTTATTTCTCTTTTTTTAATTGAAAAAATCGGTTGTCTAAATTTACAGGGATTGCAGCTATTTTAAAAGGGACCCTTGCAAAAACAAGTCATTTTTGAAATATGGTCTATTAACAGTTTCCCAAAACCTACCCTGTTTTGACAGAAAACCTTTCACCCTTGACCCAAATCTTAACAAGGGGTGAAGAGCAAATGTCTTTTTTTAGAAACCACATTTTTACAATAGGGCCTGTAGTTTTAAGGCTGCATTTAAACAGCAAAATCCCCCAAAAATTCAAAAAATCCCCATGACCACTTTTGACAATTGTGAAGAACAAATTCGTTGGAAACAACATTTTTTTATAATAGGACCTGAAAGTATACTGCATATCACAGAAAAATTCCCCCCAAAAATTTCAAAACAGACCCAGACCCAAACTTTGACAATTGTGAAGCCCCAAAAGGGTCAAATTAGAAAAACAACACTTTTTAAAATAGGACCTGAATTTTTTGTTTGGCTTTTTCAAAGCAGCTGCCCCAAAAAAAAAATTTATAAATATGACTTCTCACCCACTTTTTAAAAATTGGAGGGAAAAATGCCACTTAGAACCCAAACTTTTTTCTTTTCCAAAAGGACCATGTTTTAATTCCCTGTATCCCCACACCCAACATGACCCCAAAAAATTATAAATAGGGACTTCCCCAGCCACTTTTTAAAAAAATTTGTGAGGGAAAATGGCATTAAAAAGCCACATTTCTTTTCCAAAGGCCCAAACGTTTAAAATTGCTGTATCTCACAGCACCAAACCCAACAAAAACTTATAAAAAAAAATGACCCCCCCTTAAAAAAGAAAAACCTTTTAAAAAAATTTAAAAATTGGGCCCAACATGACCCCAAAACCATTGAAAATTTAAAAAAATTCGGGAAGAGAAGTGTTTAAATTTTGGAATAGGTTTTGTAAATGAACCTTGGGGGGGGGGGGTTTTAAAGGGGGCACTCCTCAAAACAAAACCAGCAAAAATGAAACGGGGGAATTTAGAAAAAAATCCCAAAGAAAGAAAATGACCCTTTTTAAAAAACATTTTTAAAAGGGGAAACCATTTCTGTTTGGGAAAGGGAAAATGGGGGAAGTAGACCCCAAACAAATTTTAAATAACTCCCTTTTTTTGGGGGGGCCACCAAAAAAAACCTCAACCCCCAAGATCCATGCCTGATTAAAATTTTGATAAAGTAAAAATACCACATTATTTTGGGGAAACCCGGGATGCGTTTGTCTGAATGACTCCTCCATTTGGGGCTAAAGGGTCCACCCCCCAAAAAAAATATGACGCGGGCTGCTGGGCAGGACAACACCTCTTTTGGGCGGGGGGAGCGAGCTGGGGCCATTGGGTCCTTTTTTGGGTCTTTTGGCCCGGAAACAAAAAAAAACATGGGTTGTTGAGACCAGTTTTAGCCCCGTGCCCCCATAAAACTTAACTGGCCTGGATTTTTGAAAGGGTTGTGCCCTGCATTGCATGGGGTTTGGTGAGGTGGAAAATAAAGATTGCCAAGGCCCACCCATTAGGCTTTCCCACGTTGCCTGCTGCTGCTGCGCCCCGGGCTACTGTTTACTTGGCACTCACGCTGTCAGGGTCGCGGGCCGTTTTTCCACCCGTGACTTTTGGGATGAACGTAAAGGGAAAGACCCCAACAGTTGTCCCCAGTTGATAAATTTCAGAAACGGTCTCCAATTTTCCCCGCATTTTACTCTCTATTTGGGGGGGTAAAAAGGGAAAAAGTGCTGATTTTTTTATTTTGTCCCGGGGGATCCGGGAAAGGGGGGCCACCCAGAAAACTGTTTTTTTTCTTTTTTAAATGGCCTTAAGCGGGGGTTCATTTGGGAAAAGGAAATGGAGAATCCAAGCACTAAGGTGAGAGAGGGACCCTTGATTTCCCAACCCCTGGGGGTCGGGGGGCACTAGCAAACCCCATTTTCCCTCATTTTCCTCCTCCCCTAAAATTTTTGCCCCAAACCCTTTTTCCCCAAGGCGGGAAACCCCGAAACTTTTTTCCCCTAGAATACCCCTCCCCCCTCCTTCTCCTCCTCCGTTTTCCCCGGCACTGCTTCAACACACCCCCTGCCCTTGCCTCAAAAGAGGCCCCCCCTTGCATTTGCCCTGGACCCCAACCACGGCCTAATAAAAGCCCCGAAAAAATTTTAAAACGTCGACCCTTTGTGGTTTTCGAGGAGAAAAAGGGCCCTTTTCCCCCGCATCTTTTTTCCTTTCTCCCCCTTTCCGTCGCGGGTGGGCCCCTGATGTTTCAGAGTGTCCAACGATCTTTCCCCCGAATTAAGATCACCACAATGGTATGCTGAAAAAGGGAAATCGTCCGCCTAAACCTTTTTGGGGGTTTTCTTCAAAACGGCAAGGATGGTTGCAGAGCTCTTTCCCTGCCTCCACTCTCGGGGGCTCAACACCCCGAGACCCGCCCCCGCTGCTTTCAGGCCAGGGTCACTTCATACTGGGGTAATGACTTCGCCCCAATCCCACTTTTCGCTGGAGCATGTGGAGGGGGAAATTTCCCCAGCGTGTTCCCAAATTCAACAATGAGACGGTTGAGGGGGAAAGGGCTGAGCTGACCTGCAAAGCAGCCAGGCGGGACGAAGCGGGGTTGCAAAAGGGGGAAAAGGCAAACTCGGGACCTCGACCCTTTCCTTCAGCGGGAAAAGGCAGCCCCAAAAAAAAGGTCGCTTTAAAAATTTTTCGGGACGACGAGTTTCATGAAAATTTGCCAGGAAAGGGGGATGTGCCCCAAACCCCCCCTACCGATCAAAAGGGCGGCCCCCAGCAGTTTCCCGCCCTTACCCGGCATACCCCCTTTGCCTTGCAAAAGGGTTTCTTGTCACCCACCACGCTGGGGGTTACCCCCGTTGCGGAGAGCCTTTCCCAAAAGCTCCTGCCCTTTGGGGGAGGGTCCCCAAGACAAATTTTTTAAACCAAAACGGCCGGGTTTTTCTTTTTGGGCACGGAGGGCCACCAGGGGGACCTTGGGGAAAGACCCCCGCACCATCCCTGGGTTTTTGGAAGTGTGCCCCAACCTGAAAACCACGTCACCCCCTAAGCCTTCCACCCACTCCCCCGTGAGCGCCAAGAATATGGGGCCCTTTGGGCCCGTGCTTACTAGTCCATGTTCGGTGGGAGTTTGGACTTTTCCAACACAAATTTGCAACAACGCCCTTAAAAAATTTAGTTGACACGTGGCGGGGCCCGGGGCAGGGACGGCTTTTCTGGCAAAGAAATGCCTCCCTGGGGAAACGGGTTTTGGGGGGCGGGAAAAGGGCCATTCCCTGGGGGAAACCCCATCTTTTGTCCACCAACGGAAAGGCAACTTTTTCCAAAGGGCCAAAAGCCGGCCCAAAGCCGACTTTCATGTTTTTTGGTTTTGGGATTTTTTGGGGTTAAAGTGTTTTTTTTCTGCCCCCAAACCGGGAAGACAAAGGCGGATGCTAATTTCCCCCGCTAAAAAGGGCGTGCGGGTCGTAAAACGGGGGGAGGAGAAGGGGAAAGGAGGGGCTCGGGTTTGGGTGCGGGTTGGGAACCCGGGGGCAAAAATTTTGGGAGGCGAAGCGGGGGCCTGATCCCTGTTTATGACTCGAGAAAACAGGGGCACTGGGGAAGCTTGGGGGGGTGGCGGGGGGAGGAGGAGGCGGGGGACAAGGGTTTTACATTTGGTTGGAAGCCCGGCGTCGGTCGGGCCCTTTTTTTTGGGGTTTGTACCTAAGACCCTTTGTTGGTTTGGTGGTAAAAAAAACACCAAAAGTTCTTGCCTCTATTTAAGCATTTCCCGGAAAAGGGGCCAAAATACATCGTTTGGGAACAAGGCCTGTTTCAAAAAGGCCCCGGGCCGGGAGGGGTCCTGGACCTTTTTGACGGCGATAAGGAGGAGGGGGGTTTAAACGCTCCCCGGGGCGGGGCGGAATCATATCAGGGGGCCCTTTTGCTACCCCCCCCTCCCCCTTTTTAAAAGGCGGGCCCCCTTAATTGACACTACCCCACGTTTTCCCTCCTCGTCCAGGATGAAGAAACTCGCAAGCAAAACCCTGGGGAAAAAGGGCCAGGGGGGGATCCGCAATTGGGCATAAATCAAAAACCCACAGGGACTTGGTCGTCCTTTTTTTCTGCATCCAGAAGCTGGGGGCCCTACAAGCAAGGGGCACTCCCAAGGCTTTGCCGACCGCCCGGGATTTTTCCCCGTTGACCGTTTTCCCTTACCCCTCCTCGATGGCATCATAACAGGGGCGTCAAAAGCAACAAAAAACTTTCCCCTTTGTCCTCTTGATCTTTTAACATGCCTTCTGACCCAAACCCCAATTTTTTTCATCAAAGAGGCTTCAAAAATGGGTTATCCACAGTGGGGGGTACAAAAGTTGACATTGGGGTGCCATCGCTTCATGTTGGACGAAAGATGATGATGGGTGAAGACGACATTTGTGGCCGGGAAATGGGGGGGACGGGGGAGGTAAACTGCTGGATGCAGGTTTTCATTTTAAACCCCTGAAAAAACAGATTGGGACGCTTTTCGTTTACTGAGATTCACAGGGGCCCTTACCCCAGGGGGACAGGCCCGACGGCCGCAAACCCACGATCCGCTGGGGATTTGGTGGTCTTCCCCCAGCACTTTAAGGAGCAACCCTTTTCCCCGTACCCCCAACCCTCCATGTCCTAACCCCCCCTCTTTGCCTTTTTCCCACCTGGGGAAAAATTTGCTTTCCATTTCAGAAAGTAAAAATTTTTAGAAGGGAGGGAAAAGTTTTGGAAAATCTCCCTTTTTAAAAGCCGGCAAAACACAAACTATTCTCCAAAACCCCCAAAATCAAAAAAAAAATTGCTTGGGTTTAAATTTTAAATGCAAGGTTTCCCCAAACAACAAAAACTTGACTGACCAAAAGGGGAAAAAAAAACCCTATCTGAAATGTAAACGATTTAAAAAAAGGTATTTTTGGGAAACCCTTTAATTCCCCTTTTGGGTGACCTACAAAATTGCTGATTTAAATTTAAAATGCAAGGTGGCTCATCAACAAAACTGGGCCCGCGCCAAAGGGAAAAAAGACGTATCTGAAATTTTTAAAACGGAAAAATAAAAGGTATTTTTTTTGGGAAACCAACAATTCACCTTTTTTAAAAAACAAAATTGCTGGATTCAAATTTAAGTGCAAGGTACCTCTATCAACAAAGCTTGACTGACCAAAAGTGAAAAAAACACGTATCTGAAATGTATACGGATAATAAAAGGTATTTTTGGCACCTATCAATTCACCTGTGGTGACTACAAAATTGCTGGATTCAAATTTAAGTGCAAGGTACCTCTATCAACAAAGCTTGACTGACCAAAAGTGAAAAAAACACGTATCTGAAATGTATACGGATAATAAACGGTATTTTTGGCACCTATCAGTACACCTGTGGTGACTACAAAATTGCTGGATTCAAATTTAACTGCAAGGTGGCTCTATCAACAAAGCTGGCCTGCGCCAAAGTGAAAAAAACACGTATCTGAAATGTATACGGATAATAAAAGGTATTTTTGGCACCTATCAATTCACCTGTGGTGACTACAAAATTGCTGTATTCAAATTTAACTGCAAGGTGGCTCTATCAACAAAGCTGGCCTGCGCCAAAGTGAAAAAAACACGTATCTGAAATGTATACGGATAATAAAAGGTATTTTTGGCACCTATCAATTCACCTGTGGTGACTACAAAATTGCTGTATTCAAATTTAACTGCAAGGTGGATATATCAACAAAGCTGGACTGGGCAAAATTGAAAAAGAACACCTATCTGAAATGTATACTGATAATAAAAGTGGAGTTTTGCACCTAACAAATAGACCTGCAGTTACTAGAAAAGATCTGTATCCTAATATAAGTTCAGGCTGCCCAATATCCAAGTAATGTTTCAATAGAAAACTGTTAATAATAAAGCTATTGCAATGCAATGCAATGTCTACACTAAGTCTGGGTGCACAATATCCCCCCCCCCCCCCGCTCCCTCCCGTGACTTTACAGCGGTAGATGCTCCTTTATAATTCTCTGCCTAACTACCAAAAATCGCAAATTTTCCTTACAAACCAAATTTTCTAAGATCACACCCTAAAATTTTGGCTGCCCTCGGGTTGAAAAAATGAAAAAATTTCGCTGAGCTGTTTGCACAGGGCAGGGGCCCCTCCTACTGCTTTGGGGATCCTGAAAACCCCCTGATCACCCAACCGGAAGGGGGCTGTTCTATGTAAAACGAGGTCATTGATTTTTCCCCCCCAACGCCCCAAACCCCACTTTCCCAGTCAGGGACGTCCACCCAAAAGCCCCAACCCTCCCACATCTCTAAGTTTTTTGGCTGGCCCCCAAAAAGACAAAAAACGGCGAAAAGGGGCGATTTTAAATTGATTATTCTCATTTTTTAAAACCAAAAATTATGGAGTGAAAAAAAACCCCGATAAACCCATAAAAACCCCGGTCCCCGATTTCAATTTTGTCGATAAAAACGCTCAAACTATACCAAAACCCAAAGGTTAATTAAAATTTTTTCTTTTTGTTGGTACCGAAAAAATACACGCCATTTTAACATGTTTCCAAAGCGGGGTAATTGTTGGCGCAAAATTTTTTTTTGCGCAATTTACATAGGGGGGTTTAAATTAAGCGTTGTCTCCCTTTTTTTTGGGGTTTTTCACTAAAAAAAAAAATTCTTTTTCCCCGGAAAAAAAAACTTTTTAAAACCTGTAGCAAAATTTCAAAACCAAAAAGGTTAAATAAAGTTTTTCGGGTTTTTGGGGTCCGTAAAAAAACACGCCTTTTTTAACACGCTAAAAAGTGGAAAATTTTTGGCAGCATATTTCTTTGCCAATTTACTTTCCATTTTTTTAAATTTTTAAGGTTTTTCTGTTTGTTGTGGTCATAAAAAAAAACGTTCTTTTTCAGACCCAAAAAAAAAGGACATTTTTTCCTGTAGCTAATTCATAAACCAAAGGGTTTAATTACAATTTTTTTTTTTTGTTTTTGTTACCTAAATTACACTCCATTTTAAACGCTAAAAAGCGGGAAAAATTTTTTTGGTTTTGTTTAAAAATTTTTTTTTGCGAAATTTTTCCCTCCGGGTTAATTAAGTTTTGTTCTCCCGTTGTGGTCACTAAAAAAACGTTTTTTTAAACCGCCAAAAAATACATTTTACCAAAAAGCAAAATTTCAAAAACCAAAGGGTTAATTACAATTTTTTTCTGTTGTTGGGGTCCCGTAAAATACCACCTTTTTTGCATAAAAAGCTGGAAAAATTTTGTTGGCAGCATATTTCTTTTGCGAAATTTTAAAACCCCGGGGTTTAAAATTAACGTCGTTCTCCCTTTTGTGGCCCCAAAAAGAAACGTTTTTTTTAAACCCCCCAAAAAAAAGACATTTTTCCTGGCTAATTCAAAACCAAAAATTAAAATTCCAATTTTTTTTTGTTGTTGTGTCCCGAAAAATAGAGCCTTTTAAAACCCCGGGGGGGGGGGGTTACAAAGTGGAAATTGTTGGAGCAAAATTTTTTTTTTGCGAAATTTTATATCCGGGGGTTTTTAAATTTAAGCGTTTTTCTGTTGTGGCCCACTAAAAAAAACGTTCTTTTTCACCCCAAAAAAAGACTTTTTTTCCTTTTCATAATTCATAACCAAAGGGTTTAATTTTACAAGTTTTTTTTTTGTTGTGAAACCGAAAATTTTAAAACCCTTTTTTAAACACCTACAAATTGGGTTTTTTTGGGTTTGCTAAATTTTCTTTTGCGAAATTTTTACAACCGGGGGTTAAAACAAAGGGTTTTTTCGGGCGTTGTCTTAGAAAAAGAAACTTTTTTTTTTCCCTGCCAAAGAAGAAATTTTGCTGTAGCAAAATTTCCCTTTAACCAAAGGGTTTAAATTTAAAGGGCCTGTTTGTGCTTTTTATTCAGTAAAATACACAGTTTTTTTTTAAACCACATACAAGTAAATTTTTTCCCGGGCCCTTTTTGGACCCAAATTTAACCCAAAGGGTTACCCAAGCAATTTAACTGGGTTCTTTTTGGAGTCAAAAACAGGGTGTAAAATTTATCATTACAGATATCATCACCCAAACTTTTCCCTGTCCCTTTTAAAAAAAAACAGTTGTCAGACAGAGGGGATGGCGGCTTTTCACCTCCCGGGGGGCGTGGCACAAATTTCCCCTGGAGCACCCCAGCTCGCGGGAAACCGAAAGGGGGGGACTTTCGCAGCGGGGGGTCACTCAGGGGAGGCCAAACCCGCCGGTGTCAAACTGGGCGGCCGTGTATTGTTCAGAAACCCAAAGGGTTTTGGGGTTTTCCTGGGTCACCCACTTCCCCCCCCAGAGACATCTTAAAACCCCAGCCAAGTTGGGGGGAACGTCAGACAGAGCCTTTTTTTGGCATGGCCCAGGAGGGGGTCGCGGCCCTCACCTGTCCCAACCGCTTCTGTCCCATCCGGCCCCCTCAGCCAGGATCTACTTGTGTTGGGGGGCCCCCCATTTTTAGCGAGGATAAACCCAATTTGAGGAGGGCAGCCCGCAGCTATTTGGGCAGCGAAGAAGGGGGGCAATTTTCCCCTGTTCTTGCAGTGGCGGAAAAAAAAAAAAAAAAGTATAGATGTGGAGTGTGGCAGGGGAGGTCATGTTGTGAGAGGTCAGCCTCTCCCATACCAAGACCTTGGTGAGGGAGGAAAAGCATGACGATGAAAACAAATCGATTTTTATGTACCCGACCGCCTTGGGAAGCCGGGGTTAAAAGGAAAGGGGCTTCATCATCATCAGGAGAAGAGGGCATCAGCTTGCGCTTCAGGCAGGGGGCACACCCCACCCAAGGGGGTTTGGGTTGTGGCCTTTGATTCGCAGGGCAGCAGCAGTGGGAGGTCCAAACCCAAAGGGCCACGGGGTAGAAACCCCCACTTGCAGGTCCAAGAAAGTAGGGGGGAAACGGGGGTTTCAGCGAGGCGCGGGGGCCCGTATCACTCTTGCGGAGCGTTGGCGGTAAATCGAAACTCGGGGGGGTTTGTGGAGTTCTTTGCTAAAAAACGCCAGGGAGGGGGAAAATGGGTATATGTAAAATTTCTAGGGGCCGAAAGTAAAAGCGTGGCCAGGGAGCAAATCTTTGGGCACCCCGGCCCGGGGCGTCAACACATTAGCGTCACCCCCCGGTGGCCTGGGGAAAGGGTGGCCGGTTGTGGTGGTCCACCCTGCCGCCGCAGCAACAAGCAACACCCGCCCCCCGGGACAGGGCATGCCTTTTAACGGCCATTTAAAGGGGCCCCACCCCCTTCTGCAGAAGGAACTGTTTCTCTTTGCCATCTTTCCCCCTTTCCGGATGCTCCTGCTCCCTCGCAATTTCAGGGGCGCCAGCAGTCGTCAGCGAGGCGATTGCAAAGAGACAACAGAAAAGCGTTCCCAAACCCTCCTAAGGTGCAAAAACTGGGCCCTCTCCCCGTCCAAGTTGGGTTTTTATTGGGAGTCCCCCCCTTTCCAAATGGGGACTCGCACCCTTCGAGAATAATGGGGTTGTGCCGAGCCGGATGGAAAAGGGTTTCCCAAACCGTAAAATTCTTTTTTTAAAAAAGGATTAAACCCCACTTCATAAAAATGTAGACAAAAAGGTGGGGCCAAGGGCCCTTTAGCTTTCGGGTTTTTTTTTCCCAAGGGGAAAAGGCACCGTTTCGGGGGAGCTTTTAAATCGGCAGGGCCCTACCTGTCCTTTAAAGGCCCCTGGGTTAATTTTGGGTTCCTGCCCAGGCACCCCCAAAAAAACTTGGACAGGAGGGCGGGCCCCTTTCTTTTCCCCCGTTTTCAAAAATGCGGCCCTTTGCCAATGTCCACCTCCCCCACCACCACCCACCTCGCCTCCACAAATAAAAGCTCCTCAACCACATGTGTAAAGGGGGCAGCGGTTTTCACGCAGTTCTTTCACCCGGGGTTTTCCTCGGCGAACGAAGTCAAAACAGGGGGAACTGCTCCCCGTCATGCCGCAAAAAATCGATGTGGGCTTTTTCCGCCCAACTGCAAATCGGGAAACCATGGTGACATACAATTGGGAAAGGAAAAATGGTGTCCCCCGCTGCCCCGAGGGGGGATGGTCCATGCGCCCCGCACGGCGCAGGGGTTCAAACTGGGTTTTGAAAAGGGTTCCCAAAGTCTTCCCCCCCGTCTTTAGAACATTCTTTAAAATGGCCCGGAAAAATGTGCATGCACTTCATCCCTTCCTGAAAACAAGGAAACCCCTCCTCGAATTGCAGCGGAGAACGGCCTCCCCCAATAACACTTGAATTAGGAAAGTTTTTTCCCCCCGTTGGAAAATTCCCCCCTGCACATGTTGGCCCCGTAGAACCCCGAGAAAAGCCATTAAAAGATTTTTTTATGATCCAGGTGGGGCAGGGGTAACCCCCGGTTTAACCCTTTTATGTCAGCCAGTGGCAGCTCCTTCGTGACACCCGCCGTTTTTTAAAAGGGTTTCGAGGAGCAACGTTTTGGGAGGGCGCCAGGACTTTCGGGTGAAAAACGTCATTCCATGCTTCAAAGTCCTGGGACAGATGCTGAAAAAACCCCCCTTTTTGGCCGGGGCCCGGAGACTTTGGGGATTTTATCTCGCGGCCTAAATTAATTTCCCGGGGGGGAAATGAACGGGGAAAGAGGGGAGGACATTGGAGCAGAACCTTGTCGGTGAAATGAGTGGAAATTTTTTACCCAGGTGGACAAGAGAGGAGGAGCAGGAGCAGGGTGGAAAGGGGGGTAAAAGGAGTAGGGGAAAACGAGGGAGGGACCCCAAAGCACCGTGGCAGTATAAAAGTGGAGTGGGGGCATGGAGCCCCTCAGAGTCCTTGTGCAGTTTTCCCCCAAAAATGCTGAAATTTTCGTGGCTAATTTACAGCCGGGAAAGTCCCCCCAACCGGCAGAGGGGTGATTTTGGCTCTCCACCCTATTGGGGCCCTCGCCCGGTCCAAAAAGGGGGCCTTTTTCCCCCAGCTATTGAGAGGGAAAACAAACTCAAAAAAATAGGAAATCCTCCGTAACAGTTGGCCCCCTGCCTATTTTGCGGGATCGTCCCCCCCTCTGACAGGTTTGAACCCCCGGGGTTTTTCTTCACCCCCCCACGTACTACGGGGGGTGCTTGGGGAAGGTGGGGGGGAGGAGCAGTACCAGCCCATCACACAACCTTTTGTCCCGGAGTCACTTTATGAGCAGCTTCCTTCACCCCCCTAGGGGAGGGCAGTCGCCACACTTCGCAAAGGGCCTGGAGCACACCCTGAAAACCCAAAAGGTTTGGGGGCCTACTTGGACACACTCTGCCCCCCCCCCATTTTTTTTGAAGATCCCTGGACTCCGGGGAAGCCAAAAAGGATGTGTGGCCGCAACTTTCCGAATTTTCAGTGGGGAAGTGTCCTGCCCCCGGGCCGTAGTGTGGCATAGGCAGGGGTTCAGTGCAGCGGGGGCCATCGTTTTTCCCCAAGGAGAACCCGCTTTTTCCCCGGGAAATGGGGGAAAAGACTGAAACCCTTTTTCAAAATGAAACAAGCCCTGGATCGGCCAGGATTTCCCCCACACCAATGCCTTAGGCCCCAGACTACAAAAGCCATGATGCCTCACCCAAACTGTGAGAAATGAGTTTTGGGGTTTAAACTCCTGGGCCCCACCACTATTCTGATGCCCCACCCGCCTGAAGCCACCCCATCTGCTGCCGTTTCTCCTCTGCCCCCAACCAAACTTTTTCCCGGGGCTGGTAAATTTCCACCCCCCCCACAAAACTGTCCCTTTTGCCCCCTCTATGACCTCCTGCTGCTTCTGCGCCGTGCCCTCCACACTGTGTCCCTTTTTCCACTCTGTGGCCTAAAACCTTTTTTTTTTCCACCCTTTAAATGCATTGTGCCACTTTTCCGGGCCTCAAAGCTGCTGCTGGGCGCCCCGCCCTTTCCCTCCACACTCCGTCATTGTGCCCTGTTGAAAATCATGCTGCTGCTGGGGGCTGGGTGCTGTGCCCCCACACTGTGCTTGTGCCACTCTCTGACCTTAAGGAGCTGCTGCGCCGTCACCTCCACATTTTTTCATTGTGCCACTCGTGGGGCCTACTTTCTTTTTGGGCCCCCTCCAGAATGTCATTTTGCCCCTGGGCTGACCTTTATGTGCTTTCCCGTGGCTGCTGCCGTGCCCTCCCCACTGTGTCATTGGGGCCCCCTCTCCGACCCTCCTTTTGCTGCTTTCCATTACCCCCACTCTCCTTTTTGTGCCACCCCCTGTGGACTACTCCTGTTTTTTTCCCCCTCCAGAAGTCATTGTGCCACTTTTCTGACCCCATGCGGGTGCTGTGGCTGCTGCCATCCCCCCACACTCTGTCATTGTGCCCCTTGTGGCCTACTACTTTTTGCCACCTCCAAATGTCATTGTGCCACTTCCTGAAATCATGCTGGGTGCTGGGGCTGTTGCCGTGCCCTCCACACTTTGTCATTGTGCCACTCACTGACCTCTTTCTGCTGCTGCCGTCACCTCCATTTCTCTGTCATTGTGCCACTCTGTGCCTACTCCTGTTTGCCCCCTCCAGAATGTCATTGTGCCACTGTCTGACCTCATGCTTCTGCTGTGGCTGCTGCCTTGCCCTCCACACTGTATCATTGTGCCACTCTCTGACCTCATGCTGCTGCTACTGCCGTGACCCCCACTCTCTGTCATTGTGCTACTCTGTGGCCTACTCCTTTTTTTGCCACCTCCAGAATGTCATTGTGCCACTGTCTGACCTCATGATGATTCTGCGGCTGCTGCTAAGACCTCCACACTCTGTAATAGTTAAAATATTGGAATACTACTGTTTTGCCACAACAACAATGTCATTGTGACACTGCATGACCTCATGCTGCTGCTGTGGCTGTTTGCCGTTCCCTCCACACTGTGTCATTTTTTCACTCTCTGACCACATGCTGCCGCCGTCACCTCCACTCTCTGTCATTGTTCCACTATGTGGCCTACTTCTGTTTTGCCACCTCCAGAATGTCATTGTGCCACTGTCTGACCTCATGCTGCTGCTGTGGTTGCTGCCTTGCCCTCCACACTGTGTAATTGTGCCACTCTCTGACCTCATGCTGCTGCTGCCGCACCTCCACTCTCTGTCATTGTGCCACTCTGTGGCCTACTACTGTTTGCCACCTCCAAATGTCATTGTGCCACTGTCTGACCTCATGCTGCTGCTGTGGCTGCTGCCGTGCCCTCTACACTGTGTCATTTGTGCCACTCTTTGGCCTACTCCTTTTTGCCACCTCCGGAAGTCATTGTGCCACCTCTGACCTCATGCTGCTGTCGCTACGGCTGTCAACTCCACACTCGGTCACTGATGTTGTCACCTGAGCCCTCAGCTTGTTTTTTCAGCTGTCGCTGCCATGACTTTATCAGGCTACATTCCCCTTAGTTTTTTGGTCAGTTTGCCCTCTTAATTTCCCCAGGAATTTTATAGTGAAGCGTTTCTAAGAGCGGCGGCATTTCATCTGCATGTCATCTAAAACACAACATTGTATGAAAAACCCAAGAAAAGCTCTCTCTGGGATATTTAAGCATGGCACAACGTTCTAGCAAACACCCTGCAGGCTCTGTGCAGCCTGGAAATAGCTGTTTTTTAATGCGATTCGTCCCGAAGCAATTCGGACCAAAACTAATTTTGTCGAAAAATTCGGCTAAGTCACCGAATCGAATATTTGAGAAATTCGCCCATCTCTAGTTATACCCTCTCCTTGGTGTCCCAAATTAACAATGTGACCTAACTGTTTTTTTCCAAGGCCAGTAAAAGAAAGGAACACTGAACTGGGGGATATTGGACAGGGGCAACACGGATATTTTTCCCCCAAAAAAGACTTGATCAAAATGGTGGCTGACAGGATAATTACATACTGTAGTAAGCAATCTTAAAGTAAAGATTGGGATATGTAAACCCACGTGTAAAAACATTACAACGCAACACATTCAAAGGTGTAAAAAACTTTTTAATCTATTCCCACAAGTTAAACCCCTTTAAAGACTAGGGAGGGTGAACTACCCAACATAAGTTTAAAATGGGGGGGTTTTTCTTTTAAAATCCGGGTTTCGGATTATGCGATTTTTTCCAAAAAAAATTTTAAAAAGTTTAATAAATTTCACTTTTAAAAACGGCCTTTTTTTGGGGCGTTTTTCCTAAAAATTTTTGGGGGTTCACCCAATCATTTTGAGCCAAAAGGGGGGTAAGGGGGAGTAAAAAAACCCCGTTTTTGGGCGGTGTATGGTTCTTTTTGGGCGGGGCCAAAAAAGGGGGGGGGAATGAGGTGCAGCCCAGCCGGGTCCTGTCCAAAATCAAAATTGAAATAGCAATTCCCCAATTTTTTGGCAACAGACCTCCCCCCTGGGGGTAAAAATTTTCCCCTTTTGGGGTTTTTGCATTTCTTTTTGGTGTAGTGCATCCGGTTTTTTTTCGCAAATAGCCCCAAAATTGGTTACGCAAATTGGGTTACAAAAAAATTTTAAAATTTGTAACTGGGGGCCTGTTGTCAGCGTTTCGCCCACGATCTGGGGGGTCATAAGGGTTTTAAAGGACTCAGGGCTGGGGAAAACAGGAAAAAGAAATGTAAAATGACATTAAACCCAAATTTATGGGGTTAAAATACTTGTTTCTTCCGTCACTTTTTAACCCCCAGGGCCCAAATAAAGGGGGCATCTTTGTGGTTTTGGGGGCTTTGCCGCTGTAAAAAAAACCAAATGGAAAGGTCTTATTGAAAAAAAGTTTAAATTTCCCACCTTCATGGCCATCTAAAAAGAACAGGGTTATTGGGTGTCCCCTTTCCTTGATCCACTTTCCCAAAAATAAAAAAGTCAGCAACTTCCTTAAAACCCACTTACAGAAAAATTTCGGGATTTCAAAAAGGGGGCCTCGTTGCCCCAACTGGAGACTTTGTTTGCGTCTTACGTTCTAATGTCACGGGGGAAACCCCGCGGGCAACGTGCCGCAGTAAATGGAAAGGGTAGCTGTAGAAAAATAGCAAAAGCAAGAGTTAAAAAACTTTTTTTTAAAAATAGTCAATTTTTTAAATTGCAAATTTATATTCTGAGCGTCCAATGGGATTTTTTGGGGGTTTTTGGGGTTTCCGGGCCCTTATTTTTAAAAGGGATCCAGGGGTGGAATGGGGCAGTATTCCTGCCAGGGAAACAGAATAAAAAAGGGTGTCCTGTAAATTTTTTTAAAAAAAATGGGAAAAGTAGAAATTTGGTGGTCCCCTTCTTTTGGGAATTTGCTGTATGGGGCCATAAATTGGTTAAGGGCCCTAGCCCCTGCCTGGGAACCTCCACGTTCCCCGTTGGGGGACGTTTTTGCTGCCCCCAAAATATGTGAGGGAGATTTTGGGTCCCGTGCAAAAAGTGTTATGGGGTCCCTGACGGTTCCCATGTCCCAAATTTCCCCAATATGGTGTCTTTTTTTTTTTGGGGTGAAAGGTCCCCCGTAGCTGCTGGTACTGCTGTCCCTTTGCTGGGGGCTACCCCAAAATCCCATGTTTTCAGTTAGCCCTTAAAACATAATGAAAAAATTTTAACCCTATGAATTTTTTTTTTTTGGAAATTTTATTGCTTTTATTGTCTTGCTTAGGTTTGAAATATACCAATTCACTTTGTGGTTTTTTAATTTCCCAGCTTCTCCCCCACCTGTTTGGGTGAAAGTGAAGCTTTTTGTTCCTCTTTCATAGATTTTAAATTGGCCCTCGGCAAATAATCGAAATCCATGAAAAATTCC
Source organism: Phyllomedusa bahiana (assembly GCA_025379985.1). Lineage (NCBI taxonomy): Eukaryota > Metazoa > Chordata > Amphibia > Anura > Hylidae > Phyllomedusa > Phyllomedusa bahiana. The sequence goes on along the minus strand of JAODAL010015128.1, from coordinate 52,699 downwards.
CCGATATCAAACTATCGATCCGATAAGGGATTGTTGGACACAATTGTCAACACTATTAAAAGTATGTCGGAAACCCCAAAACTCCCTTCATCAGCCCGGGAAAAATTTTAAGAAATTTGAAAATCTGAAAAAATGTAGCACTTACACTATTTTTTTGGGGGGCAAAAAAACCCAAAAGGGCAGCTTGGACTTTTAAAAAACCACTCCCTACAATGCTTTGAGGAAGATTTTTCTTTGGCCCAACAAGACAGTATGAATGATTCATAATTTCCGGGGACAAAAGGCAGAAAAGACTTAAAAGGGCGAAGTCAAAGAAAGGGGAGAATGAAACCCCCTATTTTTGAAATCAATAGGGAAAACATTTAAATTTTTGGGTTTGCACATTTGGGCCCAACACATAAATTGGTAATGGCACAAAGTTTTTCAAATTTTTTAAAAATATTTCCATGTTTTTAAACTTTTTTTAAAATTACCGGGAAATTTAAAAATTTATTGTTTTTTTCCCCAAAATGTTTTTTTGGGTTGGGAGAAGAGCACCATTAATTATTAACCTTGTTTTTTTCTTTGGCCCTTTTAAAGAAAGGGAAATTTTTTTAATTTTTTTTACTTTTTAAAAACAATTTGAAGTAAAGAAAATTTAAAAATCTAGAAAAATTTTTTTTTTAAATTTTATTCCCTTTTTTTTTTTTGTGGCATTGATATTTTTTTGGGTTTTTTTTTTGTTTTTTTGTTCTTTTTTTTTTTCCTTTTCCCCATTTTTTTGTCGGAAGTTTTTTGGGGTTATAGTGGGGAAAATTTTTAATAAAAACCCCTTTCCCTTCTTTGTGGGTTTTTGTTATTTTTCTTTTTTTTTTTTTTTTTGCAAAATCTTTTTTGCTAGATATTTTTTTTTTCCTTTAGATTCAGGTGATAGAGGTTCCGCCCCGGGCCAAAAAGGCCCTTCCAGGGGGGGGAAAAGTTTGGAAAATTTCCCCGGGAAAAAGGTAAAGTTTGAAAACCTTGGGTTTAAAAGGGCCCTTTAAAGCGGCCCACCTTTTTGGGACCAAAATTTTCTAGAATTAAATACCTTTTTTCCAAAACTTTTGCTATTCGGGAATATTTTTTTCCCCCCGTAATCTGAAGACTTTTCTGAAGGGTTTTTTTGGACTACGGGGTTCCCCTGCAGGGGAAGGGGTTTTGGTTTCCCTCTTTTTTCCCATGCTTTTTTCAGAAAAATCCCTTACAGAAAATTTAAACATTTAGCTGAGATATTTTCTATTTCTTAAATTTAAATTAACAGGGATGTACGGGCCAGCCCCTGCCCTAGTGCTGCAACATTTGGCCCACCACTTGATTCAGGGGAAGTTTTATAGTATTTTGGGGGAAACTAATCTGTTCCCAATGACAGGGGGAGAGAGTAGGACTATATCTCTCTTTTTTTTTTGGGGTTTTTTAGCGGGACAAGAGTGAAAAGGGCCTCAAAAAAAGAGTTACAGCCCCGGTTACCTTTTGTGGGGGACCCTGTCTGCCCCAATGGTGGACCTGGGGGGTTCCATCTAAAAATCAAGTGCATCGGGAAACCTTCCGGGGGTTTGAAATCATATTATAATGCTTTAAAAAGGATTAGCTTTTTTGCCATGCACTTCTTATGATTTTTGGGTTTACACAGCCATTTGTGCTGCCCCAAGAAGAGCCCCTTAAAAATTTCCAAACTTTAAGATTTTAATTGCCCCCTGACCTGCACTTGGAAACAACCACAGGGACTATGAAAACCCCAAATTCTCACTGAAATGCAAAGGGATAGCTGGCCCATCCCAACGTCAGTCCAAACACAGGTCAAAGTCCCCCATGGTGTACCCCGGACCAGTACCCAAATTATTCACCCAAGGATGGGGGGAAAAAAGAGCCCTCTTATGCAACGAGCAGTTTACAGTACAAGTACTTTTAAACAAAACCTTCGGATTGAAAGGGTTTCCCCCCGAAAAAATATACACTTTTATGATTTACTTTGTTTTTTCTCGGGTTTAAAACCAGGGCCCTATCTCTAGGGCCCCTTTATTTAGAAAGAAAAACGTGTGAGTATTTACCTGTATACAGAGGGGATGCCCAAAAGGTTTTAAATTTAAGGGCCAAAGATGGATTTTTTCCTTCCCTTTCGTTTACCATCATTGACTTTTTTAAAGAGGAATTTTTGAACAAGAAAAAAAAGAGATTTTTAAAGGGGATAGAATTCCCATTTAAATACTTTTGGGTTTAAATTTAATTATCGTGTTAAACGCTTTCCCCGAGAGGATTGCGTTCTAATCTCCCCCCAATTTTTTTTTCAGGATGGGGTTCTTTAAAAAAAATTTGAAAATGTTAATAACAAATATGCGTTTGACCCAAAAATTTTGTTAAATTTTGAATACTACAAAAGGGAGTTTTATCGTTACAAAGGGGAGTTAAATTGTGGGGAAATGAAAAATCAAGTTTTTGCTAACAATTGAGGGTTTTGGGGTCTTTTAAAAAAAAAATTGGGAAAAAAATTGGCAAGACATAGGGTTAAAAGTTGAAAGAATGAAGCGGAAAAAAGTGGCATGGGGCCCTTGGATTTTGAGGGGGGAAAGGATTTACAAGGGCAGGGCCAATAAAATTAAAAACATATCCCATTTGAAAAACCTTTCGGGGATTTAATCGCCTATTTGGGGTATACAACAAATGGACTCTGATTCAACTAAAGGATTTTCTATTTTAATCTTTTTTTTTAGGGGAGGGAATAAAAGGGAAAAAGGGAGAAGCCTCGGGAAGGGGGGCCGGAAGATCGTAGAGCACAAAAGGAAGGAATCAGGAGGCAAAATGAATCAACAGAGGGAAACACAGTCGGGGGCCATAAACCAGGGAACATCCCAAAATAAAAATGGGGTGAACCTTGTTGTTAATATTTCTTCATGTAAAATTACATTTTTCGAAATACTTGTGTTAAAAAAAAAGGTTTTTTTTACCCCCCATTTCAGCCCCTTTTAGTACATTTGATTGGTTTCAATTTGACCTTGACCTCCAACATTTTTTTAGGCGTTTACGTCTTAAAGCGTTTTTTCATGATAGGGGTAATGTGCATGGGGAAATATAGACCGGGTGCGGGAAATCTAGGGGGGGGCCCTTTGGGTTAAGAGTTTTTGGATTTGAGAGTGAGATTGTTTTTTTTCACCACCCCCCAAACAAATCATGTTGTTAAAACAAACATCAGACTTACAACAGAAAAATTTGGTTTTCCCTTAAAAAAAACCCGGGAAAACTCAGAAAAAACCCAATCTATCTTTTTGTGAAAACAGGGGCCCGAGGGAGTTTTATGAACAACCCTTTGATTGTTGTAAAACCACCTGAAAAAGGGGGGGGCGGCCCGGGGTTTGAGGGACAGAGTCAAGTATATTTTAAATTTTACCAAACAATTAGGGGATGGGCGTATACCCCCCGCTGGGAAAAGTGCCCCAAAAAAATTTTTAAAAGTCATGAAAGAAAAAATCTCCTTTTTTGATGGGCAAATTTGGGGAAGGAATTTGATAAAAAATTTGGGGAAAAATTTTTCTTAAGGTAGCTTCTCCAGTTACCCCAAAAAATTATATTTTATTTCCCCAAAAATAAAATAAAATTTTTGGGGGAAACCCCCCGGTAGACCCTTTGGGTCTGGGGTGGGGCGATCTTAGAAATTATTAAATCTTTTTTGACAAATCTTGAGGCCCTTTGCCGCCAGGGATGCCCCCCCTTTCTTCGGGTTTACATCAGATTTTCCTTTGTAAAATACGGGAAAGATTAGTTTCCCCTTGGGGTTGTGTCCTAGTGTTTTTTGGGATGTGGTTTCACTGTAAACATAAATAGAAAAACTTGAGGGACTAGCGGCAGTGTCGGGATCGCGACCGACCGCAGGTTGGGTTTCCGATTACTCACTTTCATTCTTCTCTCCTGGGAGATTGTCCCAGGGGAAATTTTTTTTCCCCTTTTTGGGGCCCAAAGTTTTTTCTCCAAAAAGGGCGGGGCACCGCCATGGGGCCCAAAATTGTGGCCCCCAAATTTTTCAAAACATCTACATGGCACACTGGAGGGGGAAAACATTTTTTACCACCCCGGGGTTTTTCGGAGCAAATCCGAAATTGTGGCGAACATGGGACAAAGGTTTTTAATTTGGACGGGGGTTTTTGGGGGAAATTGTTTTGTTCCTTTCCCTTTCAAACCAAGGGTGGGACCCTGGCCTTTGTTTTAAAAAAGGTTGTGTCCAACCTTCGTTTGAATTTTTGGACCAAGATTATACATTGTGAAGAAAGACTTGAAAATGTTTTCCCTTTTTATGTGAAAACAACAGACAAAAATTTAATTTTCTTATATTACAAAGAGTTACCCTAAATATGATGGACTCGCTCCCTTGGAGCCAGTTATTGAGGGTTTTTAAAAGAATCGAATCTGATTTAGACTAGAATTTTACACTAGATTTTATGAGATGTTCGGAATTTTTCCCCAAAGGGGGTTATCCTAAAACCCCTTTTTTGATCCCTATGAAGGATCGAATTAAAAGGGTTTTAAAAAATCTGATGTTTTTTAAACCTCGGAAAAAAAAAAAAACCAAAAATAATAATCCCTTTTGGTTTTTTAAATATGGTAAAATTGGCCCTTTAAAAAAGCTGAGGGTTTTTAAAAAAAGGGAAACACATCTTACAGAAGGGCCTCCCAATATTTAAAGGGAAATTTTCCAAAAAACCCCCATTATGGCCTATTGGAGAAGTAAAAAACTTCGGGATAGGGTTTGGGAAACCCGATCTTTCCCCTTTTCCCCTTGTTTGAGACATTTCCCTTTTTTGGCCCCCCCAAAAACTGGCAATTTCCCCCTGGGCCCAAAGTGGGTTTAATTTTTTTAAAAACCATGATTAAAAGGGGACTGCTTTCACCCAAACCAATGACAGTGTAAACTGAAAACAGGAAAAAGGAAAAGGTTTTTCGTGGGGCGAACCTCAAATGCCATCTATATGATACCTTTCCCCGTAGCAAAAACTAAAAAGGGGAAACGGGCTAAAGGAAGTTTCCCAGAGGTATAATAACTAAAATCCCATACGGGGGGGGATGGTTTAGATTAAACCGGGAGCACGAAATTTTAAGGGAAAGCAAACCCTTTCATATCTCCGTTGGGTCAGAATAATTTTATCAAAATTCCCCCTTGAGAAAAAGGGGGGGGGGCGAGAGAGGAATTTTTGTTAAAAAAGGGAAAAAAGTGGGGTTTTTTTCAGGGAAACCTTACATCCAATGACTTAAATCTTGAATTTTAATTTCTAACCTTGATTTTTTTTTTAAAACCCCTGTATACTTTTTTTACTTTTTTTTTTTAATTTTTTTTTTCATTCAATCCACATATTTTATTTTTTTATTATCTCCTTTGGTTTAAGAAAGGGGGTCGGGACCTCTTTTTATATTTTCCCTTTTGTTTTTTTATAATGTTTACCATTTCACTATTTATTCGTCTATTTGGGCATGAAACGTTTCTGTTTAAATTTTCTCTTTAATTTGACTGTTGTTTTCCCTTTTTTTGGGGGCTTAAATTTGGAGACTATACAGGTTTGGGGTTTCTATTTTTTTGGCCTCTTGCTGTTTAGCACTTTTTTCCCAGGGCATACTCCGTATGTGCTGATGAAGTTTTAGTGCCATCATTGGGTGAGAGATTGCTGTCATGGTTCATAAAAAGCTCCATCTCTGTGCATGATGTTGACAAACCTGGATAAGTGCTAACCCCTTTTTTTACCTTTAAAATGTACCATAGACCATTTTTATTAAAAAACGATTTTCCTTATACAAAAAAAGAGGGCAGTTATCTTTCAATGCCTATTAAATACAAATTTATGGTTTAAAAGATTAGTGCGACATGTTTAGGGGCCCCCTTGTTTTCTTGTTTTAACCCCCCCCCCCCAAAATTGAAAATTTAAAAATTTAAATGTGCTGTCTTAAAACTGGCGGGTTTTTGCGCTGGGCATTTGACATGCCATGAAGATTTTTAGTTTTCCTTTCCCCATGTGTGGGAAATAAAAATTTTTATCCATAGTGAAACGGGCATGCACGAGGGTTTTGGGAAAGGCAGTTAAAAAACATTCTAACGCCCCTTTTTTCGCAAAGCTGCATTGGGGCCCTCGTTTCCCCCAAAAGGGAACCATTTGGGCTGGAATTTTTTTAAATTTTTAGCACTTTTATGGGCACAGATTATTGGAAAATAATTGGGTCAAATTTTTTTTTTCTGATCACTGGGTTTGGTTAAATTTTTTGATGGGGGTGTATACTTTGGGTCACTAATTACTTTGCACCGTAAGTCTGTTAAATTTTGCTTGAAAAAAAGGCTCTATCACTTAATTTTGAGCCAAAACGTTGCATTTGTGTACTCTGGATTCACAATTAAAGAAGACCTTTATGCTGACATCCGCTTCTTCAATTTTTCTGGATATCTCTATGGCCCATCTGCTACGTCTGCAGTGTGCATTGCTGATGCCCCCAAATGTTACACTGACCCAGTGTAAAACCTTGAACCCTGCCACTTTATTACCTTTAAATCTAGACCAATAGAGGGAGGAAGTAGATGGTATAGATGAGGAAGACCATGATTTTATGACCCTAATGGCACCAGGAAACATCAGGATTTGCCTATGTGAAGGACTCCCTAATCACTAATCCAGATTTTGAGTTTTTTTTGTTGATGGATCTAGGTATCGGGAAGATGGTAGGTATAATATTGGATATGTGGTGGACATACAACATAATAAAAGCTGAACCACTCCCAACTAATTTGTCAGGACTGGGAGTTAAGGGAACTCACAGAAGAATCTAAAGTGGCCGAGGTAAGACTGCAAACATATACAAAGACTCACAGACGGTATGAATTTGGAATTGCCCATGATTATGGTCCCATATGGAGAGCCTAGGCCTTCCTAACATCAAATGGTAAACCCATCAAGAAAGCAGAAAGTGTCAGACTTAATGGAAGCCCTGTTATTGGCTACTGAGCTTAGAATAATTAAGGTCAGGGCACACACACAATCTGACAGCCCTGAAGCAAGTGGAAATGTTAGAGCAGCAAAATGGCAAAACATGCTGCGAAGAAGCCTACGGTTAAGGATTCTGTGAATGTACAGGCCATGTCTACCATAGACCCTGTTACCCCTGATATCCTTGAGAGCCATCAATTTCAAGCTCAGAAGACTTAAAAGGGGGAGTGGGAGAAACAGGGAGCCCAATTAGATGAGGGTGGCCTGTGGAATGTGGGCAATAAGCTCTGCCTCCCCTGGGTCCTTTTCCCAATGATGGCCCAAGCAGCCCATGGACTGGCCCACCAGTCTAAGACCGCTATATGTCGCTAGCAGACAAATATTGGGTTGCTCTTGGCTTCATTACAGCCAGATACTCTCAAACCTGTTTGACATGTGTAGAACACAATACAGGTAGAGTAGGTAAGGCCCCCAAGAAACACACATCTTGACCGCTGCATCCATTCCAAAGACTGCAAATATATGAATATGTCCATGTTTTTATAGACCTCTTTTCATTTGGCCTGAAGCCTACCCATTACCAAAAGCAACAGCAAAAGCAACTGCCCAAAAGTTGATTATGGAACTTGTTTGTCGATCTGGGCTACCAGAAAGAATAGAGAATGATAGGGGAACACCCTTCACAGGGGAAGTCATGAAGGAAGTGACAGGTGCCTTAGACATAGGACAGGCTTTTCACATCCCCCACTATCCTCAGAGGAGTGGGAAGGTAGAACGGGTAAATGGAACTCTAAAACTTAAAATACAGAAAGCTATGGAAGAAATATGGAAGCCATGGCCAGATTGTTTAGCTTTGTTAGCTTTGTTTTCAGCCCATTGCACAGCTTAATGGAAAACAAAACTGTCTCACTATGAGATCTTATTTGGTACCCCTCCCAAGACAGAGCTCTATTTCCACAGGTTTTACAGATGCAACACAGCAGTATGACAGCATATGTACAGAGCAGGCACTAGAAGTAGCAGATAGTATATAGACTTTGTAGCAAAATTTATTAAAAGTCTTGGACAACTGTTACAAGTTTACTTGCGTTTATCACTGGTACAAGTCCATAGGAAGCAGCATCAGGATATTTCGTTCAATCCTTCACACTGCATGTGCGTAGCTTGGCATCTCCATTAGGATCACACACATCACGCAGGCGGGCATAGCACAAACATGCGCGCACCTTTTTGGGAGAGACCTCCCCCTTTCTCAAGACTTGAGAAAGGGAGGTTCCCCCGAAACGTCCTCCATTTTTTAAAACACAGTCAGAAGGGGACCCTTGACCCTCATTATGTGGCCTTTCCCAAGTCGCTGCCCAACAAAACCTTGGTGAAACTAGAGGGAAAAAAAACAACTGGGTCCATGCCAGCCACTGCAAAAGGATCACTGCTCAACGTGTTTAAAAGAAAGATGAATGATGCTGGCAATTCCATTTACCCGGGGGGGAGGAATTTCCAAAATTTTCTTACACCAAAGGGAAAAAGATGATGCAGCTCTAATTACAAATAAGGACTAACAACGGAATACCACTGGAGTGCCCTTACCCATAGCAGGATGGACTCATTCACCTTTCTTCCAAATAAACCTCACAACACACACAGCTGAGGATCAGAGTGTGAGTGGGGGTAGTCAAGGGTTGGGGAAAAAAAAGAATACCAGTCCCCTAATAAAGTTGGGAAAGATATGGGCTCCTGAGCTGAAAGTGTCAATAGGTAAGGCCTCCACATGTAGTTATGTAGTAATGTAGAAACTCATGTTCGTGCAGGAGTTACTTGCTTAGTAGTAGATACCCATGATCCAAAATGGGAAGAAAATAAATACTTCCCTTTCCAAAATGGTGACAAGTGTGCTGCATTTAGAAATGGGACTTTTAGCAATTAGGCTCCTCAAGATAATGGTGATGACTTTGATTGTGGGTTCTGGAACATGATTAGAGGATTTGGGGATAGTAAAAAGGAAAAAAAAGAAAAAGGGGGAGTGGGGTTAAGATTGAATGTCCTTTATACATGATAACAATATGTCTGTTACATGGTTCCACTTAAGACTTAACCCGAAGACATTTTGTCTGTGGAAAACATGCAATAAAACTCTGGGGTAAAGGAACAAGCACTATAGCAGGGTGTCACATCTATCTTTGGCCCCCAAAAAAGGGTGTAGAATAAAAAAAGATACCCCAAGTACACTGTATAAAAGGGCAGCAGATAAAAAGCCAAGTAAAAAGGGGGAAACTTTTTTTTGTTACCATGGGTAAACGGTAAAGGAAAATTGAAGTATTCATATCCTATGGTAATGTAGACTTGGGATAAGTTAATAGAGGCCACAAATTACTTTCATGACATGATCTGGTACGTTATGGGCAACCTCAATATGTTTGATGAGCTTAATATATGTAGGCAATCCCTTTTTATGAGGAATCCAGCATTGGGAGTAGGAAAGAAGCATGTAAATAGAAAGTATGGCTGTACAGACTAGCTGCATATAAAAACCCCAAAGAAATGGGATCAGGTCTCACATATTTGCTTAAAAGGGGGAATTGTGATGGTAATTTTTATTAATTGTACATACCCATGTGATTTCTATATAGACTTTAAATTATTCTTTGTTCTCTCCAAGCCCACTATTCATCATGGTGTGATTTTCATACATCCCCATCTGAGATGACCCATGTCTCCTTCTTGACCTCACAGGTTTCTTTCAATAACCTACAGCTATCATGGTCTCCTCGCAGTGTACTGATATCCCGCTCCAACCACACATGGATGGGAATCTTCTGGATTGGCTTCTTGTCATCACTATTCCTCAATGTCTAACTTACACATCTTCTCTTAATTGCTCTTTGACCACAATATTATCTCCTTCTTAGTCAATAATTTCAGCACTGCTCTCTGGACAAAACCTGCCCACACTATCATCATTCAGAAATTTCCGCTCCATTTCTGATACCTCAGGAACTCACATGTCTCCATTAACAGTCCTCACTGCCCCAATCTCACCTCCCGTCTCCTGTGTCCCGAGAACACGGCATGTCAAACGTTTCCAATGAAACTCTCACAACCACCTGCGACATGTTGTCATCAACTCACTATACACACGCAGCCACCACCAAGGTCGCACGCCCGCAGCTCCTTGGCACCCTACACCTCAGGATAATCATTTTCTTCAGGCGATCGTTACAGGTGTGTCTGAGCCTCTGGTTCTGGAGAAGATCACAAGCTCTATGCCTGCATGGACTTGTTCAGTCCACTACAAAGAATTCAGCTCATGACTGATCACACTGCCGTCCACTGCTGCCAAAGTCTAAAAATATTTTCACTCCCATCAGCTCACACATATAGACAACTACCTAACGCTACTCATTTGAAAACGACTTCACCAGACTCCCCTCCTAAGGCTCATAATAAGCTTCAGGCTTTAGGTCACCTGACCTCTGTGGCTGAAGACCTGGTCCACTCATCTTCAAAGACAAAAATTGATAATATCCGGAAAAACATCACATCACCAATCACAAATACATACCAATCCTGTCCCTCACCGCATCGTACTCGAATCTACCTCGCAGCCCTTGGACCGCGACAGAGGAGAACGTGTCCAGGTTCAATCCTGATAGCTCGGTCCCACCTACTAGTGCTCTTACTGACCCCTCATTCCATACCCACCTCGTCCAGTCCTATTTCTCCAGCTGTCCCTCTAACCCTTAATGCTATCTGTAACCTTCTCTCATGCCCCGCCCACCTCTTAACAGGGATCTTTTCCATCTTCCTTCAAACACGCCCACGTCATTACCCCTTTACTATAAAAAAATGCCCTCTCTGGACCCGTCCTGTGATAATAACTACCGCACCAGTCTCTAACCTGCCACTTCATCTCTATCCCTCTGTGAACGCTTGGTCTACATCTGCGCCCATAATCCGCATATCTCATCTGCTACACTATCTCTTGACCGGCCTTGCTCAATCAGGGTTCCGCACACACTACATCCTCGGAAAACTGCATCTAGTGTTAAAGTCTCAATGATTACCTGCCTATACTAGCAAAAATCTCAGGGTAAACACTACTTTTGTATGCTTCTCTTGGATTCTCTCATCGCAGGCATCTTGACAAGGTGGCAATCACTCCAAACTTCTCCTCAGCGATGCTCGCACCATTGGCACTCCCTCACAGGACACGCTACTCATCTTGTTTCTAGTCCCTTCCCTCTTTCTGACCGCTACCTTTCAGGTCATCATTTTTTATGGTTAGACGCCTCCTTCTCATCTTCCCATTTGCATGTTGGAGTCCTCAGGATCGCAGTTCTATGGTCATCTCTCTCTTTTCATGTGTACACAGCTAACCATTGAGCAAAACCATCTGTAGCATTTGGCTTCACAGTACACATTCTCTATGCGGTGACACCATTTTTACACCTCCTCACGTTGACATCAACTCCAGCTTGCTACCAAAACACCAGTGACTGTCTGTCCTGACTGTCTCTGACATCCATGTCACTCTCTCTACAACTGAAATAAAGCCTCACATAGACTGAACTTTTTGTGTGTCTTTCACCGCCTTATCTACTAACCAACCCCACCCCCCACCCCCTGCTATTTATGTTTCTGTATGTTGGTACCACCATTTCTCTGAGGCAGATAGGCCCTGCTGTCCTAGGGGTTTTATTGGATTCTTGATCTGCCTTTGACCCACCCTCCCCCCAAATATCCAATCCATTGCCCACTCCTGTCACCTGCACCTTCCAATGATATTCCTCCTCAAAATCCGTCCACATTTCATCACCTCGTGGAATACGAACTCCTCAAACACTGTCATTAATGACATGTCTCGTTTCTTTCTCGTATTGATTCTGCATACTCCTTGCTTATTGGTCTCCCTCTCTGCAGACTCTCTCCTCTCTCATTGGTCTCAGATGTGGCAGCAAGCCAGGCTCATGTCTTTCTCTCTGCTCTATACTTGATGCCTACTACCCTTGTGTCAGTCTACTGCCACTGGGTTTGGCCGCCATCCGCAGTAAAGGATAACAGTGATATGACTCAGCGCAAACTCTCACCAGAACAATAAAGAATTCCAAGCGCATTGCCTACTCTCACCTACATCTCCTACATTTGTCTCCTGTCTTACCCGCATACGCTATTCACGTGCTCTCGCTCTGCGTGGATATCTGTACTAAATTCCTAATTCACAATCCAGAAAAATCCAACATTTGATTCCGCCTTCTAGATTTCACCAAGTGAGCCAACCAATTCTCGTGTGGAATATCGCTTATCCGCGGGTAGTTCAGGACACATGTCACAACCTCCACAGTTTATAGATGGGCACTAAAATACAATCTTCTCTCGGGGTCTGGCCCATCCAAAGATTCCCTAAACTGCACTATCTCACACATCTGTCACTCCCTGCACTTGGGCACTACAGGCACTTATCCATGAATATAGAATGTACCAGTTCCTGGGTGGAAGGTTCATCCATTTTTCATGTGTAAACCTACCACCTATTTATGAAAGACATGGCCTTCCGGAACATTGATAAACCTTAGGCACTTAATTTCCGTATGTTTCTCTAATTTTTACGTCCCCTAATAGGATTTTAAGCTTACACGAGGCAGGGCGGCTGCACACTTGTGTCTGTCACTTTGTAAGTACTTTTAATGTGTAATGACTGTATGTTTACCTTGAATTTGTAATGTGCTGTCGGAATATGTTGGCGCATTTATAGAATAAAGATTATTATTTTTATAAGTACACTTGTTAAATTTGAAATGGTATGTGAATTGAGGACCCTTCACTTCAGCTAGGACCCAGGATGGGTCTATTAATTGGAGATCCATATCGTTGGATGTTAATAGGGTTCTCATTCGAAACAATGACATGGAAATATTACCCTTTAGACTTAGACAAGAAACAAGAGTTGTTGTCTTTCCAAGTATTAATACTTCAGAGTTGTTAGACACCTATTTTTCATATGAATAAGTTGTTTTAGTTAATTAGACTTGGAAAACCAGCTTTCTTACCATCCTGTTTTAACATTGCATCCTATATGCTTTTACATGTGATATTACGAGATAGAAGGGGGTTATGACACTATAAAGGAGACATAAGAACTTCGCCAATGCTGTATATTTTGTCTGTCAATGCTTGTCTTGATATACATCGCTAGATAATTTTTTTACCTTCAAGTGATTTGGTGTTGAAAAACACGAATTCCATCTGAACCACTGTATCATTGATAACAACAAGGTCTAAGGTCTACAAAAAAATAAAATCATCTACATGAATTAATGAAGGTGTGCTCAAGACACATTGGTTGTGCTGATCTTACTAGTTACGGATATAGTTGCCTCTAGTGAAAAGTATTCGGCCTCCCTTGAAACTCTTTGTCAACGCTTTTGCACATTTCAGGCTGCATAATAATGAATATATAAAAATTTTACATTTTTTTGTGAAGAATCTGTCAACAAGTGGGACACAATTGTGAAGATGGATGAAATTTATTGGATATTTTAGAAACTTTTGTAAAAATATAAACAAACTGAAATGTGGCTGGCTGCAATTTTGATTCGGCCCCTTTACTTGCAGTGCACAGTAACTCCCTCTGCAGTAAAGTTCAGTGAGGATCATCTGAATGATCCCAATGTTTGTCCTTAAATGACTGATGATGATAAATTTTTATCACCAGCTGTGTGTATTCAATGCTCCTACGCTCATGTGAATAGTTTCGGGTTCTCCTGCCTTAAACGCTCAGAGAGCATTCATGAAGAGACCTAGGAAATCCACAGGCAGGTCTGTGATATAGTTGCGGAGAGTTTAAAGCCGATGGATTTGGATACAAAAAGATTTCCAAAAATTTAAACATTCCAAGGAAGCATTTGTTTAAGCGATCAATTGAAATGGAAGGGTATCAGATCACTGACCAAATCAACCAAAGGACCTGGTCGACCGCTACAAACACTTTAATCTCCAACACCAAAGGAAGACTGATCAGTGTGCAGCTAATGAGGCGCATGTATCACTCTGGTATGTAATGACGAGATCTACACGAGCTCGAGCTGGGCGAGAGTTCTGTCAAAGGACAAACAATCAATCCGTACCCATTTCACAAATATGGCATTATGTGTAAGTTAGTGGCAAAGAAGAAGATTGGCCATTCATTCAAGAAAGATTATTCCATAAAAAAAATACTCGTTTTGCAACTCAAGCCAACCGGCGAGACCTACACACAATACATGTGGAAGAAGAAGTTGCTTGGGCTCTAGATGTAAAACACAAAATCAAACTTTTTTGGCTACAATGCAACAAGGACCTTATGTTTGGTGTAAAACAGCTCCGCTCACATCACCCTGTGAACACCCACCATGCTCCATGTCGCAAATCATGGTCTTCCAACAAAGGACAATGATCCAACATCAAGCAAAATCTTACGAATGTAATGGTGTCATACAATATAAGTATTACGAAAGAGTGTTAGTCTTTGGCAAGTCAAAGTTCAGACCGGAAATCCAATCGAGAATCTGTGGAATAGAGCGTGTGAAAAATGCTGTTCACAAACGCTCTCCTTCTAACATCACTGAGCATCGAGCTGTGTTCCAGGAGACATGGTCAAGGAATTGTTCAGACTCTCTATGTGCAAAACTGATAGAGACAACCTCCAAGCAGAACTTGCATGCTGTATTCACAGTCAAAAAGTGGTGCTAAAGTATTAACTTAAGAGGGTCGACTATGATTTTGCACAACCCACTTATTCAGTTGTTGTTTTTTTTACAAAGAAGTTTTATAAATATCCAATTAAATTTTCGTTCTCACTTCACAATTGTTGTCCCACTTATTGGTTTGATTTTTCACAAAAAAAATTGAAATTTTACATTTTATGTTTGAAGGACCGAAAAGTAGCCAAAATAGTTGAAAAAGTTTCCAAGGGGGGTCCGTAATCGGCGAATACACTTTACAGGCACTGTTGTGTAACATAGTTCGGTTGAAAAAAGACTCAGATGCTCCACTTACATGTTCAACATGGGATGTAGGGAAGAAGAAAATGAAAGACCCCATAAGGCACAAGTACAAGTCTGCTCCAGGGGAATACACTCCAACTTGTACCCCTCAGTAGCCATCGCCAACAGACACGGATCCAGAATTTTTTACATAAGTACACGACACATTATTTTTTCACCGTTGTTCAGGTAGATTTTCTAAGCCTTTCTTGAACTTACTCATTAAATAAGATGCTCTCATTCCCCTAAGTCTTGGTTGCTTGTCTTTGCACTCTCGCTCCAGCTGCCATTACATTTTTCCTATAGAAATGGAGCACAGAATTGAAAAGCTCATATTGTACACTGGTGGTTCAGCACCAAGGCTTTTATACAGCGAGTTGAATACATCCTTGTCCCCGCGTGGTCAATGCCTGTCTTTTTTAATACACGCCAAATTTTCATACTTGCCTTATGACGGAACTGATTGACATGCATGCTGTTTGTACGCTCTTGATCTACATAGAACGCCCAGTTCATTCTCGCAACAAGTGATTCTCCAAGTTTTTCGCCCCTAGGCGACTTATGTTCGCCTGCAGATTCTTTTGTATACTCAGATGCTAGAAAGTTGCCGGTAATTTATCCACTTTTAGTAACCTCATTCGACAGATTGGATGACAATATACCATCAGTGTGTCCAGGTTCCTGCTATGCGCCAAATTTAGCATCATGAGACATTCATACATTGATTGCACTACCCCTAAATAGCTTGGTGTCATCGTACAGACAATTAGAGCAAAACTGCTATTGATCCCATGCCACTATATGCATGAATAATTACATTAAATATAAAAGAGGATACTCCAATACTGTTCGCCTGCCCGGACACTACCACTCATAACAGGGAATCACTCAGAGTAAGGGAGTTATTTACACCGACTCTCTGAGTCACGACCCGAAAGACAGTTTGTAATCTCAATTACATTACTGTTATTTCTAAAGCAATGGATTCTCATTTAAACCCAACTAATGCTTATAAGGAGTTCTGTGTTCAAACGCATCTTTGCAAAGTCTAAAAACATCAATGAACACATGTCGCCCCACTATCCAGTCTTCTACTCACCTCTTCCATAAAAGCAGATAGGTTCGGTTTGCACACTTCTGTCCACGTAGTTAAGAAAAACCTTGCTGGCAATCACTTATACATTTTGATATTCTCTCATATTTCATGTATTTTAGTCCCTTATGAGCCCCTCATAAGTTTATTCTCCACAACCAGATTGTTAAGCTTTCTGGTCTAATAATTACCTCTGGGCAAGATTTGGATGCTCTTTTTTGAAGATGGGAAACTACATTTGCCTTGCGTTGCTCTGTATTCCTGGCACTCTTTATACACCAGTCCACCAGAGAATCTCTAATATTAT
Organism: Phyllomedusa bahiana; assembly: GCA_025379985.1. Classification (NCBI taxonomy): domain Eukaryota; kingdom Metazoa; phylum Chordata; class Amphibia; order Anura; family Hylidae; genus Phyllomedusa; species Phyllomedusa bahiana. Next base: position 36,313 of record JAODAL010015128.1, on the reverse strand, counting down.
ATACAGGTTGAGAACCGTTACCGAGTGTTTGTCCACTCTTTAGAAAACTCATGGGTGTTTGCTATCAGGGCTGGAGCCTGTTTCCCATTTAGTTGTTTAACTTGGATTGGACACATTTCTACCATGATATAATCAGGTATAGACAAAATGATGTATATACAGTACGGGCGAACACCTAGTTATGCAAGGGGTCACCCCCATCAACTGCTTTCCAGATGTGATTAGCTATGTGTACTGAGTGAAGAACCTATTTAGAACCTCTGCCTTTTCCTTGTCCCAGTGACTGACAAACTCCCATTACAGTTTAAGGGCTTCCTTGTTTTTTGCGAAATTTATGTCTATAATGTATTGATTTGGATTTATCTTGCTGTCCTTGGAGCCCACACTGCCTTTCGCATTTAGATTTTTAGCTCTCATTTTATACTTTTTACTAGATTTTATTAAGGTCTTTGTAATTTTCAAATGGCTTGATGCTGATCCCTCTGTCATATTTTTAAATGCCACACTTTATTTTTTTTATTATTTATTTGCATCCGTTTGTATACCCCTTCCGCATATGAATACGATATCGCCATGGCTCGATCGCCAGCGGAGTCTTGCGGGCGTCTAGGCTACGCTCACCGATCGCGTACATGGAACACAGTTGGTTAATAATTCCTGACTGACACTTCATTCCCATCACCCCGGCCGGAGTGACGCTCACGGCCGCGGTGTGTAAATACGCACTTCATTACCGCAACCTGTCTAATGGTGTGCTCGATAATGGAAGCCGCAGCAGGAGGAAAGTGAGCTCCTGCTGCCTGCTATTATCCGGAGCGAGCTGCAAGCGGTCAGATGCCGTTCACTGGTTCTACCCGACTCCACAGGATTGCTTCTGAAAGCATTACGAGGTAGTCTGGTGACGGTACATCCATGCCGCCATACAATGCATTGTGGGCATTTTCTATGTCAGTGTAATTAACTAGTGGATGTCATGTATCACACGTCAGTACACGCTGTGCACAGGGTCTCCTATTTCTATCAGCAATCTAACTAAATTGTTATTCCCCAGTGGGGATTTGTGCTTGTTACAAAATCCCTCTGGTGGGCAAATAGTTAAAAAATGTGAAAAAGTAAAAAAATGTAAAGAAAAAGATAAAAACCACGCAAAAACACAAAAATGTGTAAATTTAAAAACTACGTACAACGCCACTTGTTTTCCTTTTGAACGGCAATCGCCCCAGAAAAAGAGTGGAAAATAAATTAATGTACTCATACGCTTGTATCGCGCTTTGACGTATACGGACCCACCCTATAAATCATGTCATGTTAATTAACCCATACGGTGAACGCCATTAAAGACACCCCATAAAAAAAACAAATAACAGTCAGACTAGATCTGCGATTTTATTAGTACAATCCTTGCAGCACATAAAATGGAATAAAAAAGCTGATCTAAAGACTCATATAAACGGCAAAGTTTTGACCAATTAAAAACGTAAGTTCATTAACGCAAAAAAATATTCCTTTACTCTGTCTCTGTATATCGAAAAATTAAAAAGTTTTGGCTCTCAGAGCACACGTATTGGCATAAATATTATTTAACACAATTAAAAACACTTTCTTTTTTTTTTTTTTATAAAAGTGCTTTCAATAATTAAAAATTTATATTTAAAGTTGGGGTAGCGCGTTAAGCTCGTATTATCGACACAGATAGTAAAGCTAGTACCTGGTCGAGTGGGATACTGCATCGCGGTGAGCGCTGTTAAAAATTATAAAAATAAAAACAATCACTACTAGGGATTGCAGTGTTATTTTCTTGACACTTGTCACTTTTCCATAGAAAAACGATTTAAAAAAACTGATCGCAAAAAAAGTCTTGTACCACCCCCAACAATGATTACACATATATAACAACATCAAACTCATCCGCAAAAAACATCAAGCCCCTACACAGCTCCGTACACAGGAAAGAAATAAAAAGTTATGGTCTCAACACCTTATGGCGTATGCAAGAACGCTAGTTTTCCTTTTTGAATAAAGTGTTTTTATTGTGTAAAAGCAGTAAAACCATAAAAAAAATTATCTACCATATTGGGTTTCAGCTGTAACCGCGGTATCGACCTTTGAGTAGTACTGAGTATGTCTGTTTTACTGCCCGGTGACTACTGTATAAAAATAAAAAATAACAAAAACACTAACAGAATGCTGATATTTTGTTCAAAAGTCTCCTCACAAAAACCTTAATTAAAAAGAGTGATCAAAGTGGCATTATTCCCCTCGCATAATGATACTATTAAAAAACTATAAAGAACTTAATCCCGCATAATAACTAAGCCCTATCAATCAGCTCCGATTATCAAAAAACTGAAAAAGTTATGGCTATTAGAACAGGGACAAACATAAAAACGCAACAATTTGTTTGTATAGACCTATTTCTATTGTGTTAAAACTTAAATAAACATAAAAAGACTATATACATAAAATCTTATATCATTGCACATTGATAACCGACACACACCCCAATAGTAAAGTTTATCATGTCCATTTACACTGCATGGCGAAACTCGCTGTAGTAATTGATGCCCAACAAAAACAAGAGTGGTCGCCAACGAAGCAGTTTTTCCCTCAGCTCATTGTTCTTATAGCTCTCACAATGCAAAAAAGAAAAAATTGGAACACATGTTGACGCCCAAAATGCACTATAGCCCCCCTAGATGATCTCTTGAGGAGGCTGAGTTTCCAAATTGGGGTTGACTTCTGAAAGGTTTCATCGCTTGTGCTGGTGAGCATGTTGGGGGCTTTGTAAATGCAACATGGTAGACCAAAAATCTGTGTTTCCAAGAAGCCAAATAAATTCCCTCCGCCTTATACGCCTGCCATGCGCCCAAAACAGCTTGTAATTATTATAGTACACCCCAACATGCTAGGGTATTGCGAACTTGGAAGAAAATTGCATTAACCAATTTTGGGTGCTTTTTACCGGATGCCACTTGTAAAATTAAACATTTTTAAGATAAAATGTTGCAGGATTTTGGAAAATATTTTGTTTTTCATTTTCACAGCATAACGCTAAAAAGTTTTGTGACACACCTGTGGGGTTGATATGCTCACTACACCCCTGGATATGTTCCTTAAGGGGTGTAGTTTCGAATATGGGGTCTTTTTAGGGGAGTTTATTAAGTTTTAGCACCTTAGGGTGTCTGCAAACCTGAAATGGCCCCTAAATAAAATCGTAATCCTATTCTGGGGCTTGTGGTTGAGCCAAATAGCAAACTAGGGGCACATATGGGATATCTCTGAAAACGGCAGAATCTGGGGAATCAATATTAAGTTGCATTTCCCTGATCACATTTACTGTATTCTTGTGAATAATGTATAAACATTGAAAATCTGCAAAAAAAAATGAAATTTTGAAATTCCACTTCCACTTTTCTTTAATTCCTGTGAAACACCTTATGCTTTAATAAACTTCCTAAATGCTGTTTTGAATACTATAAGGGGTGTAGTTTCTTAGATGAAGTCCTTTATGTGGGTACCTAACATACAGGCCAATCAAAGTCACGTTAGAACTGGACTGGTCCCTAAAAAATATTGCAAATTTTCTTGAAAATTTCTAAGCCCTCTAATGTCGTAAAAAAAAAAAAAGACATTTAAAAAAATCATGCCAAACTACAGCAGACATATGGTAAATGCTAGTTATAAACTATTTTGAGTGGAATAACTATCTGTCTTCCATGCAGAATTTTCTGAAGTTTGAAATTGGTAAATTTTTCTTATTTTTCATGATACTTTGATATTTTTTCACAAATAAACATCATAGGCATTTTTTGGACCAAAATTTCTTTCTATCTTAAAGCACAATGTGTCATGAGAAAACAATATCTGAATCACATGGATAGGTTAAAGTTTTAAAAAGTTATTCTGATTTAAAAAATGGAGTCTGTCAGAGAGGCCAAAACTGGCTCCGGCGGTAAGGGGTTAACAGAAGGTAGAAGTCATGTTGGATTAAGTTTTAACTGCATATACTTGTTACCCATAGGAATACATTTTGCTATAAGTTCCCCCAGAGTATATTTAAAGCTTTCCCAATTGGCTTCTACATCACTATTTGCTAATAGCTGCTCCCAGTCTACAGTATATCCTGTATTTCGTCCCTCCATAAGGGGAAATTGGCCCTTTTAATATTAAATGTTTTTGCCCTCCTGCTCTGTGTTTCTTTTTTCCAGTTTACACTAAAATGAATTATATTGTGGTTGCTGTTACCTAGATTTTCAGAAACAATGACCACTCCAACAAGTTCTGCTTTGTTAGAAATTACCAGATCCAACAGAGAATCACTTCTAGTGGGATCCTCCACAAACTGCCCCATAAATTTATTCTCTAACAGATTGAGGAACGTCCTTCCCTTTTCAGTCAATACCTGGGTAATTAAAGGGGAAAAAGCTCTCCTCGAGGAGAGGAACCAATAAATTGGTCGGTGTGAGGGTTTATTTGTCATTCAGACCTCACTAACTGTTTTGCATAAAGCAAAGGCTTATGGGAAAAGAGCTGAGGAGCTCCACAGCGCACTCTACTGGATCTAGTTATCCTCAGTTCACATGTAACTCGCAGGAGCCTAGCAATGTGAAAGGGATTTGAGCCAAACAGTTAAGATCAACTACAGACAGCTGTTTCAGGGCATTTGCCCCTCGTCAGTGCAGCATAGAACTGGTTGGCTAGGTGAGAGGCAAGAGTTTCTTCGAAAGGGGAAAAATCTCTCCTTGAGGAGAGGAATCAATAAATAGGTCGGTATGAGGGTTTACTTGCCATTCAGACCTCACTGACTGTTTTGCATAAAGCAAAGGCTTATGGGAAAAGAGCTGAGGAGCTCCACAGCGCACTCTATTGGATGTAGTTATCCTAAGTTCACATGTAGCTCACAGGAACCTAGCAATGTGAAAGGGATTTGAGCCAAACAGTTAAGTTCTATGCCAGACAGCTGTTTCAGGGTATTTGTCCCTTGTCAGTGCAGTTTAGAACTTACTGGTTGGCTGGGTGAGAGGCAAGAGTGGCTTTGAAAGGCCATGTTCACACGGCTTATTTCGCAACGGATTTGCAGCCGTATTTACGGCCGCAAATCCATTGTGAAATCAGTTACAAACAAGTAACTGGTCGTTTTACATTGATTTTAATGGGAAATACGTGTCGTCGTTCAGACGACACTTATTTCCGTTCCGGATTGCCGTGGCGGATTGCAGCCGCAAAACGGACGGAAAAACAATGTGCATGTGAATTATTTCCGGACAGATTCACCACCTATAATGAATAGGGATGGTGAATCCGTCGGGAAATCAGTTCCAAATACGTGCCACACTTAGTGGCATTTATTTGAAACTGATTTTCACCTGATTTCAGAACGTATTTACGATCGGCAATCCGATGTAAATATGTTCTGAAATAAGCCGTGTGAACATAGCCAAAGGGGAAAAATCTCTCCTTGAGGAAAGGAACCCTTACATTGGTTGGTGTGAGGGTTTACTTGCCATTCAGATGTCACTGACTGTTTTGCATAAAGCAAAGGCTTATGGGAAAAGAGCTGAGGAGCTCCACAGCGCACTCTATCGGATGTAGTTATCCTCAGTTCACATGTAGCTTGCAGGAGCCTAGCTATATTAAAGGGATTTGAGCCAAACAGTTAAGGTCAACTACAGATAGCTGTTTCAGGGTATTTGCCCCTCGCCAGTGCAGTGTTGAACTTACTGCTTGGTTGGGTAATTAAAGTCCCCCATTATTATCACTCTACCTGCCTGTGCGGCCCACACCATTTGATTATGCATCTGTTCCTCTATTTCCTCAGTGATGTTCGGTGGTCTATAGATTACACCAAAAATATTTTTTTCTGCATTAATCCCCTCTTGTGTTTCCACCCACAATGTTTCAACATATTCAGCAGCTTCGTCCTCTATTTCCTCTTTCATATTTGCTTTCATATCACTCCTTACATACAGACACACATACAGACTTAATACAGGTGTTCAAATTACACATATGGGGCCATTTGTTAACTATTTCAAACAACGAACCTATTACCCCTTTGGCGATTAGGCTGGTTGCACTTGGTGTGCTTTTAGTTGGAGACAGTTTTTTGGGGGTTAGATTCTTTAGCTGTACCCTACATTTATTCCAAACAACCTTATGTACATTTAATAAGCATGTTGCAAAGGTGATCCAAATGAGTAATTTACAATTGTATGAAAATTCTAATTCAGTACTAAGGGTGTTTTCACACAGTATGTTTTTGGGTCAGAAATGAACTACATTAAAATGAAGTTATTAATGTGCATTTCAGCCCACTGAAAAACAAAACCTGAAAAACTAATGAAGGACAAAAGCACCCTTACAATCCACAACATTTGAAAGACCATAAATATTCACTCATTAGGAACACCTAGACAAATTATTCAGATAACAGGCAAAAGCCAGTTTAAGTGCAGTCTTGGAGCGAATGCAGTAAAAATGCAATGCATGAAAGTATACTAACACAATAATTGCTCAATCACTTGTAACAGCTTTGTTAATCAGGTTCAAAACTAAAAGGACTTTGGTGTAAATAAAGACAGGTTTTTCGCCAGTACTGCACAATACATTACCAAATAAATCCTAAATCAGAACACGGAACATGTGAAAAGACAAAGATTGGGGGAGCTATTTGAGCAGGATATTACCAGCACCACATGAGCATATTTGGACTGATTCCAGCTAAATTCAGAACATTACCATTTGCAAATGCATATGTTTGTGAGTAAAACAGGAGCATTAACCAGGTGCCTGCAAATAGCTGAGTTATGACAAGCAGCATGCTCATACAATGTACAGTAGTGGAAGCCAACCAGCACTACAGTACAGAGGAAATGTGAGGTTTAGTAATCAGATTAGTTTATTATACACACACTCAAAAACAGCAAAAATAAGGCTAGTCAACTAATACTTAGGTCACACTTCATCTTACCTTCATCAAGGTGCATATTATCAAGGTTTGAGCAACCATCTGACCCATGGCATCCAAACCGATCTCCTGACCGGTGCTGGCACCCTCAATCAAACTCCTCTTGCACCATCATTTGGACAGCGTACCAGCAATTCTTGACTCGAAGAGGATGCGTCGCTCAACTCCCTCCGCATTGATGTGCATCTGGATGCGCCGCCACAATGCTGACTTTTCTGCCAGGGGAACATACTCTGACTGTCAGCCAAACAAACGGGAGTAGTTGCTGACAACCTACAGTCTGGCTGGAGGATGTGGAGCCAGCTTGCATAGGATCCCTTGCGGAGCTGGCATAAGATCACGATGGTACGGGCTCACTGTCCACCATGGGCACATTAGAAGCTGCTCTTGAAGGAGCTGCTTGAAAGCTCTCAAGATGGCTGGCCAAGTAGGAAAGGAATCAGAACTCCCAGGTGGAGTACTAATGAATAGAATGCAACAGCCATTTTCAAACTCAGGGAGTAACTTATATGCATGTTTGGTGCATTACTATTGCACCAAAGTCCTGTGGCACGCCAAACATATATGATAGGTGTGTCGACCCTTAGGCACCATTTTTGACCTCACATTTAGAGATGAGCGAATTGATTCTAACGAAGTGGAATTCGTTTAGAATTTCAGGAAAACTTCGGTTCTGAACGAAGTTTGAAGTTTGGGGGGCTTCGGGTGAACGAAGTGCTTTTGATTTATAAAATGGCTGCTCACATGGCGTTACATGGGCAAGCACTCTTGGAGGAAGAAGGGGATAGCCTGCATAAAATGTGCAGAGATGAAGCCAATCAGAGACCGGCGGGATTCTGTGACGTCACCGCACTATGTAAGTCCGGGCGCGACGCGGGAGCTCACACTCCTCTCCTGACTGATCAGGGAAGGTGCTGCTGCGGCCTGATTGTGATAGCTCTTACTGAAGAACTCACTTTTTTACAGCAATTTTTGTGGTGTCTCAGCTTTGCTCAGAGACTGCTTCTCTTTAAAGTCCTATTTCTGATTTTTTGGGTATTTGGGTCTGAAGTCCAGTGTGGGTCCACTGCAGCTGCATATACAATTTAATGCTATCTGCTCACAGCACATTTAATATCCAAGGGGATCTAAGCCAGTTCCTGTTGTATTCATTTAAAGAAACAGCGTTTTTACAATACAAATACCGCTTCATTTTTGGCTGCTCAATTCTTTTGCGCAATTTACATCCAGGGGTTAATTAAGCGTTAAGGGGTTAATTCACCGGCAAAAAATAAAATTGCTTGAGAAAGGAAGGCGTGCCTTCCGAAACGTCGCGTCATTGCATGGCGGCACTGGGCTGCAACTCAGCATGATCGGCTCCTACTAGTCTACTATGGACTATCCCTCACCTCCTAAACAGTGAAGCTATACAGATAAGTACTGCCACGTTTTCATATGTTTTTCATTGCCTAAGGTGTTCGTCATAGAACTATGTCTTTTATGCACCAATTTATAAAAATGAAGTAAAGTTCAATGTTTTGTCCATACAGCCTATGTGTACGTTTTTGATTTATATAGGGGAGTCTAAGCAAGGTACTCCTAACGGCTGGGACTATAACTTGTGCACTGCTAATATACGGCATTGTTTGCAATTTTTGGAGAAAGTGAAGCGTGGCCAGGGAGCTAACGTTGGCACCACGGCCCTGCGTCAACACATGCAGCGTCACCATCCGGTGCACTGAGAGAAACGTGGCTCAGATGTGTGGTCCATCCTGCCCGCCGCAGCAACAGCAGCAGCAGCGCCCAGTGGCACGCATCCATTGCAGCCAGTCAAGGCTCCACCACCTCTGCAGAAGGGAGCTGTTTCTCTTTGACATCATCTCCCGTCCAGATGCTCCTGCTCCTCGCTACTCATGGCGCCAGCAGTCGTTCAGCGAGGCAATTGCAAAGAGACAACAGTATGCGTCCAACCATCCTAAGGTGTAGCAGCTGACCGTGCTCCTGTCCACGTTGTTGGTACTGCAGTCCCTCCCTTTGCAAATGGTGGACTCTGCACCGTTCAGAGAACTAATGGCTTGTGCCGAGCCGAGATGGAGAGTTCCAAGCCGTAATTTCTTTTCCAAAAAGGCAGTACCAGCACTTCATAAATATGTAGAACAGAAGGTGGGCCAGTCCTTGAGCTTATCGGTTTGTTGCAAGGTGCACGGCAGCGCGGACGTCTGGAGCTGTAACTATGGTCAGGGCCAGTACATGTCCTTTACGGCCCACTGGGTGAATGTGCTTCCGGCCCAGGCACACCAACAACTTGGACAGGAGACGCCGCTTTCTCCTTCACGTTGTCAAACTGCTGCTCCTGCGCCAATGTCCGCCTCCTCCTCCCCCACCACCATCTCAGCCTCCACAAGTACTGCTCCATCATACCACATGTGTAGGGCACAGCGGTGTCACGCAGTTCTATAGCTGGATTGCCTCGGCGAACGAAGTCACACAGGGGAGGAAATGCTCCGCGTCATGCAGCAAGAAATCGATGTGTGGCTTTCTCCGCGCCAACTGCCAATCGGAACCATGGTGACGGACAATAGGAGTAACATGGTGTCCGCGCTGCACCGAGGAGGGATGGTCCATGCGCCCTGCATGGCGCAAGTGTTCAATCTGGTTGTGAAAAGGTTCCTGAAGTCTTCCACCGATCTTCAGAAGATGCTGAAAATGGACAGGAAACTGTGCATGCACTTAATCCATTCCTACACAGCCAGGAACACCCTCCTCGAGTTGCAGCGGCAGCACGGCCTCCCCCAAAGCACGCTGATATGCGATGTTTCCACCCGCTGGAATTCCATCCTGCACATGTTGGACCAACTGTATGAACAGAGAAAGGCCATTAACGATTTTTTGATGATCCAGGCAGACAGGAGTACTCCCCTGTGTAACTTTGATGTCAGCCAGTGGTAGCTCATGCGTGACACCTGCTGTTTGTTGAGGCCATTCGAGGAGGTGACGTTATTTGTCAGTCGCCAGGACTACGGGATGAATAACGTCATTCCACTGCTTCATTCCTGGAACAGATGCTGAAAAAAACTGTCTGGGGGAGGGGACTACATCTCACGGCCAAATGAGTCCTGTGGGGATTGAAATGGAGGAGGAGGAGGAGGAAATTGGAGCAGAAGCATTGTCTGGTGAAATGAGTGGATTTTCTACCCAGGTGACAAGAGAGGAGGAGCAGGAGCAGCTGGAGGAGGTAGATGGAGATGAGGAAGACGAGGCAGATGACCCGCAAGCACCATGGCAGTATACAGTGGAGATGGAGGCAGGGAGCCCCTCGGAGTCACTTGTGCAGATGGCCCGCAGCATGCTGATTTGCCTGGCTAGTGACAGCCGAATCCAGCAGAGGGATGACTTCTGGCTCTCCACCCTATTGGACCCTCGCTACCAGTCCAAAATGGGAGCCTTTTTCCCAGCTATTGAGAGGGAGGACAAACTCAAATACTATAGGGAAATCCTCCATAGTCAGTTGGCCGCTGCCTATGTGTGGCATTGTCCCTCCTCTAACAGGTCTGACCGGCGGGTTCTTCAGCGCTCACGTACTACTGCCACGGCTGCTGAGGGAAGGTGGGGGGGGGGGGGGGCGGGAGCAGTACCAGCTCCATCAGCAGCAACCTAAGTCTGGAGTCGCTAATGAGCAGCTTCCTTCACCCGCCCAGTGAGGAGGGCACTCGCCAGCAGCAGCAGCAGGACCTGGAGCAGACCCTGAACCAACAGGTGGTGGCCTACTTGGACAGCACTCTGCCACCCTAGTTAGAAGATCCGCTGGACTACTGGGCAGCCAAACTGGATGTGTGGCCGCAACTTGCCGCATTTGCAGTGGAGAAGCTGTCCTGCCCGGCCAGTAGTGTGGCATCAGAGTGGGTGTTCAGTGCGGCGGGGGCTATCGTTACCCCAAGGAGAACCCGCTTGTCCACGGGAAATGTGGAACGACTGACCTTTGTCAAGATGAATCAGGCGTGGATCGGCCAGGATTTCCACACACCAATGCCTTAGGCGTCAGACTACATCAGCCATGACGCCTCACCCCCCCCAAACTGTAGAAATGAGTCTGGTTCAAACTACCTGCCTCAGCCACTATTCTGATGCCGCCATTCGCCTGATGCCACACATCTGCTGACATTTCTCCATCGCCACCAACCATCTTTACCAGGGACTAGTATTGCCACCCACCTCCACACTCTGTCATTGTGACACTTTATGACCTCATGCTGCGGCTGATGCCGTGACCTCCACACGGTGTCATTGTGCCACTCTCTGACCGCATGCTGTTGCTCCTGCCGCCGTCACCTCCACTCTCTGTCAGTGTGCCACTCTCGGTCCTACTCCAGGTTTTGCGACCGCCAGATTGTCCTTGTGCCGCTGTCTGACCTCATGCTGCTGCCGTCACCTCTACTCTCTGTCATTGTGCCACTCTGTGGCCTACTCCTGTTTTTGCCACCTCCAGAATGTGATTGTGCCACTGTCTGACCTCATGCTGCTGCTGCCGTGACCTCCAATCTCTGTCATTGTGCCACTCTGTGGCCTACTCCTGTTGTTGACACCTCCAGAATGTGATTGTGCCACTGTCTGACCTCATGCTGCTGCTGTCGTGACCTCCAATCTCTGTCATTGTGCCACTCTGTGGCCTACTCCTGTTTTTGCCACCTCCAGAATGTCATTGTGCCACTGTCTGACCTCATGCTGCTGCTGCCGTGACCTACACACTGTGTCATAGTGCCACTGTCTGACCTCATGCTGCTGCTGTGGCTGATGCCGTGACCTACACACTCTGTCATTGTGCCACTGTCTGACCTCATGCTGCTGCTGTGGCTGATGCCGTGACCTACACACTCTGTCATTGTGCCACTGTCTGACCTCATGCTGCTGCTGTGGCTGCTGCCGTGACCTACACATTGTGTCATTGTGCCACTCTGTGGCCTACTCCTGTTTTTGCCACCTCCAGAATGTCATTGTGCCACTGTCTGACCTCATGCTGCTGCTGTGGCTGCTGCCGTGACCTACACACTCTGTCATTGTGCCACTGTCTGACCTCATGCTGCTGTGGCTGCCGCCGTCACCTCCACACTCTGTCACTGATGTTGCCACCTGAGCCCTCAGCTTGTTTTTTTTCCAGCTGTCGCTGCCATGACTTTATCAGGCTACATTCCCCCTTCAGTTTTTTGGTCAGTTTTGCCCTTTTAAGTGGCCAGGGAATTTTATAGTGAAGCGATTCTAAGAGCGGCGGCAGTCATGTGCGTGTCATACTAAAACACAACATTGTATGAAGACCAAACCAAGCTCCCTCTGCATATTTAAGCATGGCACAACGTTCTACAGCACCCTGCAGGCTCTGTGCAGCGTGGAAATAGCTGTTTTTTTAACGTGTTTCGTCCCGAAGTCAGTTATTTTTTGTCAGGAAATTCGGCGAAGTGTACGAACCGAATTTCGGGAAATTCGCCCATCTCTACTCACATTCATCCCTTCCTTATCATCAGGCACATTTAAACTGGAAAAAAAGAAGCAAAAATGGCTTTGACGCGGCAAGTTTCATACATGTCGTCCAAAGTGATTTGTATGAACTTGGCAAGACAAGCCAGTTCTAAATAGCTTTAGAGCAGTGTAGAATGTGCCAGTATCTATGAACCTGTCCTACCTCGGTTCATACATCTTGCACATCATAGGTGGATCGCAGGGTAATGTTGTTGCGAAGCCTAAATGTGCTACATTGTAAGTGCAATGGTTGGTGTGCTAGGAAAGACTGTACAGAATTCCTGACAGCTCAGGTAACTAATGTTAATTATCAAATTATATACAATTAAATAATGTAACAATGAGATAAAAGTAATATAATGGTTTATCATCTAAATTTAAAAAAAAAAACTAATATAAAATTAATATTCAATTATATATGATAAAATTAATAATAATATAAATAATATAAAATTAGAAAACCAATACAGCATTTACCATAAATTCTGTTATTATAGTATTACCAGTGATTACAAACACATCACAGCAGGCTAGAAATAAAAGAAAAGCCATTAGAATAGCATGTCAGTAAATACAAACTATGGTAGTAGTGATGAGTGATTGTGTCAACTATCGTTATCGATTCGATAGTCGATATCGGCAATTATCATGACGATATCCGATAGTCGATAACAGATTATCGCCAATGACCATTAAAGTCTATGGGAGAGGAACAACACCTTCATTCTTACACCCAAACAGGGCTGGAGAAGCTGGAATTAACATCCACAACAGTAAACTGGATACATGCTACATCTTAGGCAAGACAATTAGGCAACAAGAGTCACAGAAAAAAACTGACAGACTATTCACTATCCCTGTCCTGTACCACAGCATGACCCTTAAACCTGCATGACCCACAAATTAAAAAGTATTAGAAGGCAGTATTATTTGAACCAGCATTTTACTTGAACTTGACATTTACTATACCTGTCCTGGAACGCAGCATGAACCTTAAACTTGTCTGACCCACAGATTAAAAAGTGCCAGAAAAAGGAGTCTTTGAACCACCATTTTAGTTGAACTGGACATTGACTATACCTGTCCTGGACCGCAGTATGACCATTAAACCTGTCTGACCCACAGATTAAAAAGTGCCGAAAGAATGTAGTCTTTGAAGCAGTATTTTAGTGAAATGGACATTGACTATCCATATCCTGTAACGCAGCATGACCCAAAAACCCGCACAGGTGCCCTTATGGACCATCAGCAGAAAATTTCGCAATAAGAAATAAACTATATTAAAAAGAACAACAACTGCTGCTGCTAGAGCTACTTGCCATTCTACTGGTGACATTGTTCCACCGTGACATTAGAATGTGAAGCAAACGAAACAGATGTCCCCAGTAGGTCAACGAGGCCTGTCTGAAAATCCTGCATTCTACTGTCAAGTGGGTTGAAGGAAATTACTGATCAAGGCGGGTGAGGCTGTAAACGTGGATCACGCAGGTTCAGCTGGCAGGGCCGGACTTACAGTGGGTGTGGTGAGAGCAAGGGCTGGCGTCCGTCATCTATTAACACGCAGGTTCAGCTAGCAGGGCCGGAGTTACAGTGGGTGCGGTGAGAGCCAGGGCTGGTGTTCGTCATCTATTAACATGCAGGTTCAGCTAGCAGGGCCCGAGTTACAGTGGGTGCGGTGAGAGCCCAGGCTGGCGTCCGTCATCCATTAACACGGCAAAAATTCCCTTATGACGCAGCAACGAAAACAGTCATGCTGAAGCAGAGTGCGGAAGTGTGAGCTAAGACCTCCAGCCTTCCTCAGTACACAGTCAAGACCTGGGTAGCGCTTGAGAAATTTCTGCCTCTAACAGAGCGCTTGCCCCTCCGTATGAGTGCGGACCAATTAAGCTTCACTTGGAAATTCTGGTGGTTAACGCTCCTGTTTCACCCAGGTGCCCTTTTTCTTGGCATTTTTTCTCTCGTTTTACTCAACGTGTTGGAGGAAATTGTCTCTGTTCTTGAGGTGGCGAATGTGCTCCATACACCATGTCCTCTGAATAACCTACATCTGTTCAAGTCTTCCTGTACCTCTCTTGTACAATTCAGAGGACTATTTGTTATAGATCTTGCAAAAACAAGTCATTTTGCAATATGTGTCCATTAACAGTGTCCTACCTATTCCTGTTTTTGACAGCACCATGCCCCATAAATTTCAAATCATCACCCTTGAGACACTATTGACAATTGTGAAGAACAAATGTCTGTTAGAAACCACATATTTTTAAAATAGGACCTGTAGTATAGCTGCATTTCACAGCAGCATATAAAAAAAATTATAAAAATGACTTCTCAACAACTGTTAAAAATTGTGAGGGAGCAATGCCACTTAAAAGCCACATTTCTGTTCCAAAGGACCTTGATTATAGCTGTATCTCACAGCACCATGACCCCAAAACCATTGACAATGCGAAAAATTTTAAAGATGAAGTGAGTAAATGGAATAAGATTTTTTCATGAAACCATGTACAATTGGTATCTTTTACAGTCTCCTCACTGCAAAACCAGCAAAATGACCTTTTGGGAACTGAGAATTAAAATTGAAGTAAGAAATGTTTATTTGAAAAAAATTTTCAAGAGGACCTTTTCTGTTTGAAGAGGAATGTGAAGTAGACCGGCAACTAATCGGTGACCTCGGCAATTGGGGCCACAACATTATCAGAGATCCATGCCTGATTCATCTTGATGAAAGTCAAACGATCCACATTATCTGTGGAAAGCCGGATGCGTTTGTCTGTAATGACTCCTCCAGCTGTGCTGAAGTTCCGCGCAGATATGACGCTGGCTGCTGGGCAGGACAACACCTCTATGGCGTGGCGAGCGAGCTTGGGCCATTCATCCATTTTGGATACCCAGAAGTCGATTGGGTCCGGAACATATCCAAAAACATCGGTGTTGAGACGCAGATAGTCGTGCACCATGATCTTAAGCCGGTCTCTGTGTGTTGTATGTGTGCCCTGCATTATATGCGTTGGTGAGGTGGTAAACAAGGAATGCCAGAGGTCACCCATTAGGCTTCTGCCACAATGCCTGCTGCTGCTACTTGGCACTCTACTGCTATCACGTTGCTGATGTTGTTCCACCACGACATTTGAAGAACGTGAAGCAGACGCAGTTGATCAATCAGCATGGTCTCCAATTCCTGCATTTTACTCTCTATTTGGGTGGGTGGAAGGAAAGTGCTGAGTTTCGCTTTGGGGATCGAGGAGGGTGGCCACCCAGTAACTGTTGTTCAGTATGATGGCCTTAATGCGAGGATGATGTTGGAGGAAATGGAGCTTCTAAGCACTCATGTGAGAGATGGAGCCTTGATTTCCCAAGCCTCTGGGTCGAGGGGCACTAGCAAACTGATCTTCCTCATCTTCCTCCTCCGCCTCAAATCTGTGCCAACCTCTTTCCAAGGCAGGGACATCGGTAACGTCGGTGTCCAGGAATACCTCATCCTCCTCCTCCTCCACTTCCTCCGGCACAGCTTCAACACAGCCCTGACTTGCCTCAGATGATGCACCCTGAGAGCTGAGGCGCCGCCTTGCACTAGCCCTGGACCCCGAACCACTGCCTAATGAAGACCGATAAAGTTGTTAAACCGTCGGGTCTTCTGGATTCGACGGAGAGAAAGGCTCCATGTCTGCATCTGTGTCCGTCCCCTCCTCCGTCACTGGTGGGACCTGATGTTTCAGAGTGTCCAACGATCGTTCCAGAACTAAGATCACCACAATGCTCATGCTGACAAGGGCATTGTCCGCACTGACCATTTTGGTGGCTTCTTCAAAACTGGCAAGGATGGTGCAGAGCTCTTTCACCTGCCTCCACTCTCGGTGGCTCAACACCCCGAGGTCCGCACCGCTGCTTGTCAGGCCATGTGTCACTTCATACTGCGTAATGGCATTGCGCTGCTGCCACAATCGCTGGAGCATGTGGAGGGTGGAATTCCAGCGTGTTGCCACGTCAACAATGAGACAGTTGACGGGGAGACTGAGCTGACACTGCAACGCAGCCAGGCGGGATGAAGCAGGGTGCGAACGGCGGAAGTGTGAGCTCAGACCTCGAGCCTTCCTCAGCAGGCAGTCCAGACCCGGGTAGCGCTTTAGAAATTTCTGGACGACGAGGTTCATGACGTGTGCCAGGCAAGGGATGTGCTCCAGCCTACCGATCTTAAGGGCGGCCAGGAGATTTCGACCGTTATCACACACCACCTTGCCTGGCACAAGGTTCTTGTCACCCAGCCAGCGCTCGGTCTCGTTGCGAAGAGCTGTCCACAGCTCCTGACCTGTGTGTTGACGGTCTCCAAGACAGATTAATTTCAACACAGCCTGGTTTCTATGGGCACGTGATGCTACCAGAGGACCTTGGGGGAAAGAACCCTGCACCATCCCTGCGGTTTTGAAGAGCGTGCACCGAGCCTGAGAGCCACTGTTACCACCAGAGACATCCACCCAGCTCACCCAGTGAGCTGTCACTGAGATATAGCGACCTTGGCCGTGCTTACTAGTCCATGTGTCGGTGTTAAGATGGACTTTGCCGGACACAGATGCAGACCACGCACTTGAAATTTTAGATGACACAAGGCTGGAAAGGGCAGGGGCGGCTTTTCTGGAAATGAAATGCCTGCTCGGCATTTGGTATTGGGGGCAGGCAAGGGCCATGACGTGGCAGAACCCATCTGTGTCCACCAGACGGAAAGGCAACATTTCCAAGGCCAAAAGCCTGGCAATGCCGACATTCAGGCTTTTGGCTTTGGGATGGTTTGGGTTAAAGTGTTTCTTCTGCTCCCAAACCTGCTAGACAGAAAGCTGGCTGCTAGACTGGCCACTGTACGGCGTACAGGTAGGACTGGTGGAAGGAGCAGGGGTAGGATGGGTCTCTGGTTGTGCTGGTGGTACTCGGGCGACGGCAGAGGCTGAAGGGGAGGCTGATCCTTGATCATAACTATGAGAGATATGGGCAGCTGAGGAACGTTTGGTCGTGGTGGAGGAGGAGGAGGCGGAGACAGAGGGTGTGACAGTGGTTGTTCTGGTGGAAGAACCGTAAGACAAAATCAACAGTGTTCTTCCTTCAGTCCCAGGGATTTAAAACTGCCCAGTAGGACTAGGAATTGATAGTTTTCAACAAACTATCATAGAACTGCGCTACCTCCGCCAAACTGAGATTCACAGAGCGCAATAAAACTATTCGAAAGTTACACGGATGAGAAATTGCGCTTTTTGCACCAATGACACACGAGAACAGTTACTAGAAAATTTCTGTATCCTAATGTCAGTACAAGGTGGCTCTTTGAACAAAACTGGGCTGCACCAAAGTAAAAAACAGCTATTTACAAGTTATACGGATAAGAAAAGGTGGTTATTACAACAATGAATTACAACAGCAGTTGCTAGAAAATTTCTGCATCCTAATCTAAGTACAAGGTGGCTCTTTGAACAAAACTGGGCTGCACAAAAGTAAAAAACAGCTATTTAAAAGTTATACGGATAAGAAAGGGTGGTTTTTGCACCAATGAAATACACCAGCAGTTACTAGAAAATTTCTGTATCCTAATGTGAGTACAAGGTGGCTCTTTGAACAAAACTGGGCTGCACCAAAGTGAAAAACAGCTATTTAAAAGTTATACGGATAAGAAAAGGTGGTTTTTGCACCAATGAAATACACTGGCAGTTACTAGAAAATTTCTGTATTCTAATGTAAGTACAAGGTGGCTCTTTAAACAAAACTAGGCTGCACCAAAGTGAAAATCAGCTGTTTACAAGTTATACGGATAAGAAAAGGTGGTTTTTGCACCAATGAAATACACCAGCAGTTACTAGAAAATGTCTGTATCCTAATGTAAGTACAAGGTGGCTCTTTGAACAAAACTGGGCTGCACCAAAGTGAAAAACAGCTATTTAAAAGTTATACGGATAAGAAAAGGTGTTTTTTGCACCAATGAAATACACCAGCAGTTACTAGAAAATTTCTGTATCCTAATGTAAGTACAAGGTGGCTCTTTGAACAAAACTGGGCTGCACAAAAGTGAAAAACAGCTATTTAAAATGTATACGGATAAGAAAATGTGGTTTTTGCACCAATGAAATACACCAGCAGTTACTAGAAAGTTTCTGTATCCTAATCTAAGTACACGGTGGCTCTTTGAACAAAACTGGTCTGTGAAAAAGTGAAAAACAGTTATTTAAAAGTTATATGGATAAGAAAAGGTGGTTTTTGCACCAATGAAATACACCAGCAGTTACTAGAAAATTTCTGTATCCTAATGTAAGTACAAGGTGGCTCTTTGAACAAAACTGGGCTGCACAAAATAAAAGGTACAATTTCACCTCAGATGCGAGGTGAGCTGGGCAAAGATACAATATACACCCTCCTTTCAAAAGCCTGCCTGCCTGTCTGTCTGTCTGTGTTCGTCCACAACCCCCGCGGCTGTACAGCGCTAGATGCTTCTTTAAAAGTCTCTGTCTATCTGACTAAGGACTGAAATTCTCTAATCTACCTATATTCTAATTTTCACATCTAAAAACATAGTTGTCTGTATGAATAAAGAGAAGAACTGTGTCTCTGAGCTGATCGGTATTGAGAGAGACCTAGCACACGTCCTGCTCTAGTGAGAGACACTGAAACACTGAGGCTGAACAGGAAACGCTGTTCTATGCAAAACGAGGTCATGTGATTTTTCCAGCCAATGACAACCATACACATCCCAGTCATGACGTCGCACACACATCTCACCCTGCTCTATGCTCTAAGCTGATTTGCTGGATGCCAAAATGACAGTAAGCGCCAAAAATGGCACAATAGTAAAAGATTATCTGCAGATTTTCACCTCAAATATTGCGTGATCGGAAATATCTGATCAGCCTAAAAATCGTGCCGATTTCAACTTTGTCAATTATAATCGCTCATCCCTAGTGTTAATGGATGACGGACGCCAGCCTGGGCTCTCACCGCACCCACTGTAACTCGGGCCCTGCTAGCTGAAGCTGCGTGTTAATAGATGACGGATACCAGCCCTTGCTCTCACCACACCCACTGTAAGTCCGGCCCTGCCAGCTGAACCTGCGTGATCCATGTTTACAGCCTCACCCTCCTTGATCAGTAATTTCCTTCAACCCACTTGATACTAGAGTGCAGGATTTTCAGGCAAGCCTCGTTGACCTACTGGGGACATCTGTGTCGTTTGCTTCCCATTCTAATGTCCCGCTGGAACAATGTCACCAGTAGAATGGCAAGTAGCTCTAGCAGCAGCAGTATTGGAAAATGAGTTGTTTTTAATATAGTTTATTTCTTATTGCGAAATTTTCTGCTGATGGTCCATAAGGGCACCTGTGCAGGTTTTTAGGTCATGCTGCGTTACAGGATATGGGTAGTCAATGTCCATTTCACTAAAATACTGCTTCAAAGACTACTTTCTTCCGGCACTTTTTAATCTGTCGGTCATGTAGGTTTGAGGGTCATGCTGCGGTCCAGGACAGGCATAATCAATGTCCAGTTCAACTAAAATGGTGGTTCAAAGAATCCTTTTTCCCGCACTTTTTAATTTGTGGGTCAAGCGGATTTGAGGGTCATGCTGCGGTCCAGGACAGGTATAGTCAATGTCCAGTTCAACTATAATGGTGGTTCAAAGACTCCTTTTTTACGGCATGTTTTAATCTGTGGGTCATGCTGGTTTGAGGGTCATGCTGTGGTACAGGACAGGTATAGTTGATGTCCAGTTCAACTAAAATGGTGGTTCAAAGACTCCTTTTTCTGGCACTTTTTTAATCTGTGGGTCATGCAGGTTTGAGGGCCATGCTGTGGTACAGGACAGGTATAGTCGATGTCCAGTTCAACTAAAATGGTGGTTCAAAGACTCCCTTTTCCGGCACTTTTTAATCTGTGGTTCAGACGTATAAGGGTCATGCTGCGGTCCAGGACAGGCATAGTCAATGTCCAGTTCAACTAGAATGGTGGTTCAAAGACTCCTTTTTTCGGCACTTTTTAATCTGTGGGTCATGCAGGTTTGAGGGACATGCTGTGGTACAGGACAGGTATAGTCGATGTCCAGTTCAACTAAAATGGTGGTTCAAAGACTCCCTTTTCCGGCACTTTTTAATCTGTGGTTCAGACGTATAAGGGTCATGCTGCGGTCCAGGACAGGCATAGTCAATGTCCAGTTCAACTAAAATGGTGGTTCAAATACTCCTTTTTCTGGCACTTATTAATCTGTGGGTCAAACAGGTTAAATGGTCATACTACTGTGCAGGACAGGTATAGTCAATGTCCAGTTCAACTAAAATGGTGGTTCAAAGACTCCTTTTTCCGGCACTTTTTAATTTGTGGGTCATGCAGGTTTAAGGGTCATGCTGTGGTACAAGACAGGGATAGTGAATGGTCTGTGACTTTTTTTCTGTGACTTTTATAACCTAATTGTCTTGCACGTATCCAGTTTGCTGTTGTGGATGTTAATTCCAGCTTCTCCAGCCCTGTTTGGGTGTAAGAATGAAGGTGTTGTTTCCCTTCACTTCTCTCAGGACCAGGAGCTGTATTCAGCTATATATGGAGAGATTATGCGCCTCATTAACTTTTGATTTATATATTAAGCGATCTTTCTGATGAAGGCTCATCAAAGCCGAAAACGTTTAATACGAGTTGATCGCCATTCTGAATGAAAATTTTATGGACACAGAAATATATTGTGAATAAAGATTTGTACACTTTTTGATAATTTTGAGTGCGGGTATTTATATATACAAGTGGATTTTGTGATTATACCAGGCACCAATATAATATTTGTACAGAGTGAACTCGGCAATACTATATTAAATTAAGTTCCTCTCCCATAGACTTTAATGGTCATCGGCGATAATCTGTTATCGACTATCGGATATCGTCATGATAATTGCCGATATCGACTATCGAATCGATAACGATAGTTGACACAATCGCTCATCACTATCAATAATCCATCATTGCTAAAGCCAAAAAGAAACAGGAGTTTCTTGGAGCGAGTTCAGACTTCCACATCTCAGGGATCGAAAAGGACTAATTACTGAACACCCTGCACTGATTTCAAACCTGTGGAGATGGGCGGAGTGCAAAAAGCCAATGAGGCAGCCACTCCTCATACAGACTAAAATGACACTGCTGCCACCCTGCTGACTCCCGGCCACACTACCGAATTGTGGGCTGCGCCACTGACTGACACGCAAGCTGCCGCTCTCTTCTCCCAATGATAATTATGAAGCCCTTCTACACTCTTGGTCTGTGTCAGCTCATAGCATCACATGGCTTTCAATACCCCCTGAATGCTGATGACACCCAACTTTACATCTCCGGCCCAAACATTAACTCTCTACTGTCCAAGATCCCAAATTGTCTGTCATCCAAATCCTCCTTCTTTCTACCTCGTCTCCTAAAACACTAATGTAGAGTGAAAAACTGAATGCTTCTGCAGGGACGAGACTATGGGTTGAGTCGGTGGGTAGGCGACCTCAGCCCTTGAAGCGCCTTTCATTTAGGCAGCAGTAAAGGGGGCACAAGGAGCATGGACTGTGGGGCTGATTTTTTCATTTTGGGGGGCACCTTTATGCCTTGTTTAACTAGGGCACACAGTAGTCCTATGTCCCGCCTTGCTTGCTTCACACAAGCTCCCAATGTGCGTGGATCGGCTACATCGATTTAGTGTTTGCCTGTCACGCAGTCCTCCCTCGAAACCGGATGTACAGAGCACTGACCACTCGCTACATAACCCCCATGCCACTCTTCATCATTTACTACTTGCCCGCTTTGCAAGAAGAGCGGATTCTTCCCACCGTCTGTGTGCTGCCCACTGGTCCTAAGAGTTCGTCCTTCACTCTGTTGTACTAGTGGCGCAGAGGCCACAGCACATAGTAAGTTCTCTGGCTGTGGGAAGCGAACGGGTGTCAGAGGTGGGTTGAGGAAAAGGTGAGAGCCCCTGACCTTCTCCTTGGGCCATGCCAACTAAGGGTTTTTGTTGACAAACCAACGCTCTTGGCTGCGGGGTGTGTTGTCTAGATGTTCATCGTGGAGAGAGTGGCATGGCATAGTCACACATTCGAGAAGCTTTGCTTGGTAGGTCAAAACACCAGGTCTGCTAGAGTTGACATCGGACAGCTGTGTTGGCATCGTGCTGGGTGACACGCGCTGTGGCGTCCCTTACTGTTGCTCGCGACCTGTGCCAGCTCCAGGTTCCCTACTACTTGTGTTCTTTGATGCTATTGTATGAGATCTTTAGCCCTCAGCGCTCGTTTCTTTCCACAGCTGCGGCTGACTGACCTTTGTCAGGCTGCGTTCCCACTTTTAGTTTTTTTTGTTCAGTGTTTTGCCCCCGTAAGTGCCCTAGGGAATTTGTAGAGTTAGTCGATCTAAGTTGCGGCGGCGGTCATGTGGCGTGTCATACTAAACACTACCATTGTATGCGACCAAAAACCATGCTCCCTATGGCATATTTTGAGCATGGCAATCATACTGCACACACACTAACAGGCTCTCTGCAGCCAGGAAAGGATTAGCTGTTGTTTTTTAAACGCAGAAGAAATAAATTCTGATTCTTCTTGTGTTATTCTTTTTGTCGCGAATTACAAATTTTGGAAAATTCGGCGACCTCGGTGAATCGAATTTTTGAAAAAATGTGCCCATCTCTAGTTATGATGCAAGTTCTAGAGGAAGGAAAGGTATAAAAAAAATAACATACAAGAAGTTGAAGTTGATATCAATATATTAGTGTGCTGATGTAATGCTGGTTGATCTAAAAAAATTTTAACAAATGTGGGGCTCATTTGTTCTAACTTATGTTCAAAAACCGCAAACCTATTGCCGCTTCAGCGATTAGGCTGGTTGCACTTGCTGCGCTTTTAGTTTGGTTGACAGTTTTTTTTTTTTGACGCTTAGATTTCTTTTGCATGGAATTCTGTGCTTTTACACTCCATTTATTCTAATCTTATGTAAATTTAATAAACACGTTGCAAAGGTCATCCAGATTTACAATTGTCTGATGTGTGTGTGTCTAATTCAGTACTAAGGTGTGCTTTCACAGTGTTGGTTTTTGGTGTCAGTGTGTATGAACTACATTCAATCCCTTGGGAACACGAATGTGCTCCGGAAAAGTAGTTAATGACCAGAACTTTTTTTTTGTTTTTGCTCTCCTTGCGTTTCAACATGTTTGTAACTTTCTTTTTTTTGTCAATGACGTCTGTTGTATTGAGGGGCTTTGTGATTTTATTTGAGACAAGTTTGTACTTTAGGGGCGGGAATAGTTTAGTTAACTTATAAATAATTGCAGAATTTTTTTTTTTAATCTTTGTTTTCTTTTTTTAATTTATTTTACAACATCACATTTCACACACTTAATAACTGTTTTAGTTTTAATTATACAGGTGTTATTACGTGTCTGTGTGGATACATGTGAATATGTGTACTTTTTTATTTTGTTGTGTGTGATATTTGGTGTCAATTTATTTTTTATTATATATTGTGTTTTATTTTATTATTTATTTTTTATTTATTCTTTTTTACGACTTTTTCTAGTCTTTATTGTGTTACCTTTTATTTTTTAAATCCCCCTGAAGGAGAAAACTGTTTTACATTTTTTTTTTTATACACTTAGTAATGTAAAAATTCAGCATATTCATATATGCTAATACATTATAATCTGTGTCTATCTGACTCAGCGTGTGTGATCCGGACAGCACTAAGTATGCCCTGGTCACTAGCTTGTTGACACTGAACAACTATGGGGCCACTCTATGTCCCCAGGCTGACTGTGCAGCGTTCCTCAGGGCTCATGTCGGGTGTCACAAGGCGTTTCCGATCCACCCCGACCAGAGCAGGAAGGAAACCCTTTGATTGCGCATTTCTTGGCCGGTGATGATTCGCCGAATCAAAGGTGTGTTTAATGCACCAGACAGCGTAGGTTTCGCCGCTCCCCGGTGCTGTGTAGGAGATTGCTCTGGATCAACGGGCTGGTGTAGTTGACAGCCTCGATCGCAGCGCTGTGTAGCGTGTGCAGGGCGCCGCTACCTTCGGTCTCCTCCTTCGTCTGCAGAGATGCAATAAGACGTCGCAGACAATCGATCCACCACAATGCCCGGGGACGTCAAATGGTCGGGTGGGTGCGGTCGATAAGGAGTTAAAATGAAGTTATTAATGTGCATTTCAGCCCAATGAAAGACAAAACCCCAAAAAACGAATTAAGGGCTAAAGCACCCTTACAATCCACAAGTTTTGATGAACACCATAAATATTCACTCATTAGGAACACATTTACAAAGTATTCAGATAACAGGCAAAAGCTTGTTAGTAACAAAGTCAGTTTGTGTGCAGTCTAGGAGCAAATACTGTGTAAAAAAGCAAAAGTATGAAAAGCATTAACTAAACACGTGTTAATTGCTTAGTCACTTGGAACAGCTATGTTAATCAGGTTCAAAACTGAAAGGACTTTGGTGTTAATATAGACAGGTTTTTGGCCAGTACTGCACAATACATTACCAAATAAATCCTAAATCAGAACACGGAACATGTGAAAAGACAAACATTGGGCGAACTATTTGAGCGGGATATTACCAGCACCATATGAGCATATTTGGACTGGTTCCAGCTACATTCAGAACATTGCCATTTGCAACTGCATATGTTTGTGGGTAAAACAGGAGCAGCATGCTCATACAATGTAGTGGAAGACAACCAGCAGTACATTACAGAGGAAATGTGAGGTTTAGTAATCAGATTAGTTTAATATACACGCACTCAAAAACAACAAAATTAAAAGCTCAGTTGGAACTAGGGTTTGTTCACCGTGCTTATTTGCAGGGTGCAATTTGGTGTGTAATTGCGCTGGATACACCAGAATTACACCTCGCAAGTATGGTAATTAATAGCTCTTACTGAGAATTATGATTACCCAACATTTTTCCTGGCGCACAATACACACCGGGGAAAAGAATTGACGTGCCACTTCTTCCCATCGCTTATGTCCAGGGAAAGTGAAAGTCAATGGGAGCTGACTGTCAACGCTTCAGAAGTATGCACTGGCCAGCAAATATTTCTAAAACACTGGGTGTGTTGCGGTCCATAAAATAAGCGCCACAATACTCCGAGTGAACATACCCTAATACTTAGGTCACACTTCAACTTAACGTCATCAAGGTGCATAGTATCCACTTCTCCCACACCTTGGACCTACTCCATGCTCAAGGTTTGAGCAACCAGCCGACCCAGTGCATCCAAACTGACCTCCTGACTGGCTCTGGCACCCTCATCCAAATTCCTCTTGCACTCATCGCTCAACTTCCTCAGCATTGATGCGCATCTGGATGCGCCACCACAATGCTGACTTCTATGCCAGGAGAACATACTCTGACTGTCAGCCAAACAAACAGGAGTAGTTGCCTACAACTTGCAACAAAAAATAGATCTGATTAGAAAGAAAATGGTATTTATTCAAGTTGGGGGACATGTATTGCCTGGATGGGGATGAAATGTGTTAGAAGACATACGATAGCTATCAACCGGGGCGTAATTACAGTTCATGGGGCACCAGACCAAAACGAACTGTGACACCACAACATGATGACAAAACAAAATAAACGCTGCATAACTATGAATAATGAAAGATAATTATAATAATTCCATTTACCAGGGAACCCAAATAGTAATGCTGGAGAGCATAAAGGCAACACCTATTTGGCCCAGACAAAAAAAAAACTTTTGGGGCCAGAGTGGTGGGCCCTCAACATCTGAGCTCCATAGCAGCCATAGTTAGATACATGGCTGTAGTTAGACACATTAGACAAACAAGTGTGTTGCAACTGTTACATAATGGTCATGGTGGCTACATCACTTACCTTCTCAATCAGAATCTGGTTCTCCCTGGCAGAGAAGTTGCACCTCGTGCTGCAAACCACTTGCGACTCAGACAAGATCCATTGTGTGTGGGAGACCTGTGGGGAGAGAAGCAGCGTGGTGGCAGAGGGAAGCAGGTGGAGTCTGCCTGGAGGATGAGGAGCCGGCTGGCATAGGGTCCCGTGGGGAGATGGCTTAAGAGCATGACGGCACAGGCTCACTCTCCGCCGTGGGCACACTAGAAGCCAGTCCCAGAGGAGTAGCTTGAAAGCTCTCAAGATGGCCGACCAAATAGGGAAAGAATCCTGCAGGTACAGAAATGTTCACTGTGTCACATCTCCCATCTGGATCCATCGTATAGCAAGGTGCTACTAATGTATAGAATACTGCATCCATTTCTGAAATCTGAGAGTCATTTATACACATGTTTAGCGGCAAACATATACGATAGGCACATCGGACTCTAGGCTCCGTTTATGACTGCACATTCATCCCTTTCATATATTCAGGCGCATTTTACACTGGAAAAAAGACTCGAAAAATGGCCTTGACATGCTAAGTTTCATACATGTCGCACTAAGAGCGATATGTATGAACTTGGTGCAGACACACCAGTTCTAAAAAGCTTTAGAGCAGTATAGAATGTGCCAGTATGTATAGAACCGCTTTCTCCTATCTTGTGGTTCGCATACATTTGCGCATTGTAGGTTGGATCGCATGGGGTATGTTGATTGTAAGCTGTCAATGGTTGGTTGCCTAGGAAGTGTGTACAGAATTCCTGACAGCTCGGGTAAAATATTGGTTAATTATCCAAACTACAGGCAGTCCGATGCCTTTTAAGTTGCGTGTTCCGACTTTATGTCTGTGCACCGTTGAGTGTTACCGAACGGGGACTCAGAACGACGCAAGCCAGTGGACAGCCGGCAGCGTTCTCCGGGCGCTTGCATGTGGGCTCTCCGCGCGTGTCCGCGATCTTCGCGTGTATGCGGACTCCTGGGAGCGCATAAGCTTAATCTGTCCGTTCCCCGTCGGGTTGCCGGGCACTGCCTTGGACCCAGGGCCCCACCGGCGGGGAGCCTGTTTGCTGCGGCTGTACGCTGACTCCTCCCGTGTAGTCGGAATAGTGGCTCAAACTCTATTGCGGTAAGCATGAGAGCGAAGCCGCTCCCTGCTCCGCAATAGAACCATGGAAGGCTGCTTGCAGCATTGGCGAACCTTCCGGTCTGCACAGGCAGCGTGCTGATGTCATCACGCTGTGCCTGTGCGGGCGTGTGCCTGATGACATCACCGGGCTGTGCCGAGAGACTGAGAGCTGGAGAGAAGTCGGAGCCGCAGGTAAGCCTCGGAGCCGTGAGGGAGCGAGGTGGAAGAATTTGTATTTGTATTTTTTAATAAGCCTGACCTTATTACCTGCCTATGGGGGACATACCTGCCTATATAGCTTTACTTGGGGGCATACCTGACTTATGGGGGACTACCCTGCCTATACGCATGCTTTTTTTTGGGGGACATGCACTGCCGTATACCCTATCTTGATGGGGGGGACATACATGCCTCTACCTGCTATGGGGTGTACATACCCTCTTGACTATACCTACCTATGAGGGACATATACCTGCCCTATATGGGGGGGGACATACCTGCCTATTACCTGTCTAGTAGGGGGACATATTACCTGCCTTATGTGGGATATATATGACTTAGTACCTGTCTTCGTGTGGGGACATATACCTACCTTATGGGGGGACATACTGCCGTTATACACTGTCTATGGGGAACATATACCTGGCCTATGGGGGGACTTACCTGTGTCCTATACCTCGCTATGTGGGGGTCATATTACCTGCCTATACCTGCATGGGAGACCTATACTGCTTCACATGGGGGACCTATACCTGCCCTTACCTTCTGAGTGACATATACCTGCCTATGAAGGGACATTATACCGCCTATACGCTGTATGTGGGGACATATTACCTACTATGGGGTAATATACGCTGCCTATTAATTATGTGTGTACCATACTCACCATACATATTACACCATACATTGTACTAAATTTATTGGTTTCTACTACATATACAAATTGTAACTTAAGAACTCGTGATAACCTACAGTCCCTACACATATGTAACCCGGGGACTGCCTGTATATACAATTAAAAAATGTAACAATAAGATAAAAGTAATATAAAATTATAGCATCTAAAAAAAATAAAAATTAAATAATATAAAATTAATATTAAAATATATATTTTTAAATTAATGATAATTTAAATAATATAAAATTCAAAAATCAATACAGCATCTACCATAAATACCGTTATTATAGTATTATCAGTAATTATAAACATATCACAACAGGCCAGAAGTAAAAGAACAGCCATTAGAATAGCATGTCAGTAAATGGAAACTACGGTAGTGATCTTGCTTGGCGCAGCACAGATCCCAGTTCTTAACTATGATTGACATTTGTAGTATTTATCCCCTTCCCAACTTTTTAAAACAAATGGAGATCGGTATGATTGTTATTAAAAGTTCTTTTCTTCTTATAGAGTTTAATGCTGTTAATGGTTGAATTTTTTGTAAAAAATTTTTTTCTGATTTTTTTATATTTTTTCAAAATTTAAAAAAACTATAATTTTTTTTATTTTTTTAAAAAATTTTATGTTGTTTTTCATTTAAAAAAAATTTAGTTCATTTTTCAGCCTTTAATTACATACGCAGTAGCCGCCCAACGCAGGGCTCACAAGACTTGTGGTCGCCATGTAAGATTATAGCATAGTTTTTTATTCACTGACTTCTTTTTTAACCCTTTTCTTTTTTTTTAGCTGCTAAGATGTGTTTTTTTAATCATTGATAATACTAAATAATTTTCAATACCAACTGAGAAGGGTTTTTTGGTAGATGCTTATTTCTTTAAATTTGTATATTATAAATTTTTTAATTTAATATTAGTTTTAGATTAATTTTATGTAAATGTTATAGGAGATAATTTTATATTTTTGGGATAACATGTAATATAGAAAATGAAATAATATAAAAAAAATTATAGTTTGATAATTATCATAAATTACTTTTTATCATTTTAGTAGTATTAGTTGAGAAATAATTGATATTTTTTGCCTAATGGAATTCTTGTTCACTATGCCCAATTTTTGCCCATCAGACCATTTTTAAATTTGGGTTTGGTGTACCAACAATCTAATCCTATGAGTATGGTCAGGGGCGTAACTACCGGGGTAGCAGACATAGCAGTTGCCCCGGGGCCTATGTGTTAGGGGGGACAGCGCCCCGGGGCAGCTGCTATCGTCCGTACCCCGGAATGCCCTCCTGGGCCCCCGGCGTTGAACTTAAAATTTCCCACTGTGGGGGGGAGGGAGCTGAGGGGCCCGGGCGCATGCCCTTTCGGGGAACCCCCGGGCGCCTTCCGGAGGTAGAGAAGGAGCGCCGCCACTTTGTCTGCTTTTCCCCCCTCCGGGCCCTGGGTTTTTTTCAGTGGGGCGCGCCCCGGGGGGACGTCACAAACCGCGCCGCCCGCGCTGAGCGCAAGGCTGGGGGAAAAAGTGAGAGGGAGCGAGGGGCGCTTTGGGGGGAGCATGGAACAGGGTGAGGGTAAACTTTTTTCTTTTTTCCTGCCCCTCCCTGCTGTATACTCCAAGCCTGCCTGTTACCCCCTAAGCCAAAATTATACCCCCCTAGCTTGCCCATATCCCCCTAAGCCTGCCCGTTACCCCCTAACCCTTCCCCGTGACCCCTAAGCTTCCCTGTATACCCCTAAACCGCCTGTATCTTAAGCCTGCCTGTATACCCCTAAGCCTGCCTGTATACCCCTAAGCTCCCCGTTACCCCAAGGCCCCCTGTAAAACCCCCTAAGCCTGCCTGTATACCCCTAAGCCTGCCTTATACATCCTAACCCTGTCTGTAACCCTAAGCCTCCCTGTATACCCCCTTAAGCCTGCCTGTTACCCCTAAACCCTCCTGTATACCCAAAGCCTGCCTGTATACACCCTAACCCTCCCTGTATCCCCTTATGCCTCCTGTATACCCCCTAAGCCTGCCTGTTCCCCCTAAGCCTGCCTGAAATTAAGTCTGCCTTATACCCCTAAGCCTGCCTAAAACCCCTAAGCCTGCTGTGTCCCCCCCAAGCCTCCTGTATACCCCCTAAGCCTGCCTTATACCCCAACCCCTGCCCTATCCCCCCTAAGCCTCCCTATATACCCCCTAAGCCTGATTTATCCCCCCATTTTCCCTTTTTTTCCCCCCCACCCTCTTTTGTCCCCCAGCCCCCCTTTTTACCCCCCCAGTGCCTTTATACCCCCAGCCTGCCTTTATCCCCCCCCACCCTGCCTAGAACCCCCCCCACCTGCCAAAAATACCCCCAGCCTGCCTAATCTCCCAGCCTCCCCTTCAAGCCCCCCAGCCTGCTAATACCCCCCAGCCTGCCTGCAAACCCCCCCAGCTCCCTATATCCCCCCCAGCCTGCCTGCTTTGCCCCCAGCCCCATAAGCTCTAAGTGTGCTGCCTGAATACCCCCTAAACCCCGTGAGTTGTCTCCCAATACCCCCCTATACCCCCCTAAAGCTTCCTACCATATAGCCCCCAAGCCGCCTGTTACTTAATGGGGCCCCCTTTTAGCTCCTAAACCCTACCTATATGGCCCCTATAGCCCACCTAACCCCTTTCTACCGTATGGCTCCTATAGCCCCCTAAACCTCCCTGCCTATATGGATCTTTTGGGCTACCTCCTTCCCTATTGGGGCCCCATTTTTTCCATCTAAACCCTCCCCTGCCTAAATTGCCCCCATATAGCCGGGGGGAGATATTTGTGTTAAATCTGCAGGGACAAGTGTCGGGAGAGTCATATGATGGCGGACTGGATGGATGAAAACAAAGGGGGAAAAGTCAACGACTCATAAGGAAACGTCCCCTGTGGTAAAAGATGTAATAACTGTAATCATTTTATGTCTACAGGCCTGTGAAACTTTTTGTCTACCACTATATGGCACTGTAGGTGGTTATATCGTCTACGAGCCTGTTACATGGTTTTTTCCCACAAAGGCCCTGTATGGTGGTTTTAAAAACAGTTTCGATTTGGTACACTAGTTTTAAACCATATATGGTCACTATATGGGGGGGTACTTTTGGTCTTTTGTGTATGATCGTAATGTGTAGGGGTATTATTCATCCTTTGGGGTTGGTTTTTTTTGTGGTTGTTCTGGCGGTAAAATCGGTCCAAGTAGTAGTGTTATTGGGATTGTTTGGTTTTGGTATAGGGATTTTTTTGGTAGCAGTAGAGTTGAATGTTTGGTGAGGTATTTGCCCCTTTTATTATCTACATTATCAAAAAGCATGTCCTGGTACTTGCGTGGACAAGGAGGTGGGTGAGGGGGGCGGGGGGGGGGTAGGGGGGGGGGGGGCCCCCTCCAAAAGTTTTCTTTTTGGGGGCCCCCGGGTTTTTCTAGTTAGCCCCTGGTATGGAATTTTTAAAGGTGTTATGTCTGGCGCATAATAAACCAAGGGACTTTCAATGTTTATAAGCTATACAACGGGTACTTTTTTTTTGGCTGAAAGCTTGCCAGAAACCTGGTGCAGCCCTGTTCATTTAATGGTTTTTCCCTAAATTTTTTCAATTTATTAAATATTAATCCTTTTTTATTTTGGGGGGATTTTACACCAATCGTCTCATTCAAAATTAAGGATTTTCTGTCGAAACAAAAATCATCGGAGATGGGGCCAGGCTGGGTTAAAAAACAAGAAAAAGTTATAGTTGCTTACTGATCTCCCAATGCTGTTGCTTCGGAGCTTACCCGCAATCCACCCAGGTTTTTATCCCGATACACAGACGATGCTTGTGCGCTATTCAATTACAATGGCGTGTGAACCTCTTCTGTTTGTTGGGTTGAGAACCTGGAAATGAAAAGGAGCGTATTTCTGGGGTCAAGTAGAGATGTATAATTTTTTCTTTTGCTTTTTTACCCAGCCTAGCCCAATTTTAAATTATTTTTTGCTGCCTGTCAACCCTTTAAGACAGTGTCAAGAATTAAAAAAGACTTTGGGGATTTTTGTATTTGTTTTTTCATAAGGGGAAAAAAATTCTATTAATAAAAATCATAAAGGTAGAAGCAGATAGCTATTTAATGTAAAACACAATATAAAATGGCCATCTAGCAATATTAAATATACAGGGCCACATGTATGAAAACTGTCTAGGTCTTAGACTTTCTTTGTTGCCTATAGCAATCAATCAGAGCCCATAGCAACCAATCAGAGCACCCCTTCCATTTCATATAGTTCTCTGAAAAAAATAAAGGAGAGCCCTGATTGGTTGCTATGGGCAACAAAGAAAGTTTTAGACCTTGACAATTTTCATACATGTCCCCAACAGAGTCTGCTTTACTCAAAAAAGAAAATTTCAAAATAAAGTTATGTATATCCCAGGATATATGAAAACTTCTTCTTTATTCAAATCTCATAAAAAACACAGCAGCATATGAATTTAGAGATGAGCAAAAGCTAAGAACTCCAGCTTACAGGTTTCAAGATAACATTGGACTCGAAATTTGGTGGGATCATAACACCTTAACCACCTATATAAAAAAAAATATGATACCAAGAGCCTTAGAGTAAAGATACCAACAACTATATACTCTACTGAATTCCAGGAAACTTGGAATAAGATTCTGACCACCTGCTCATTGTCATTAATGGAATTGATAGTGAAACATAAGGCAATCATATTGAAAGAAACAGACATTGAAATAAAAAGTATTAAAAAAGATTTGGAAAAATGCAAAGATACATCTGAATATGAAACACTGATGAATAAAATGAAAAGACAAGGTAGATAAATTGGAGGAGACAATCATGTAGACAAAGAGAAGAAAGTTTAAAAGGGATTTAGGGGGAAAATCAAAAAAAACTTCGGGGTTCTTGGCAAAAAAAAAAGGTACAGTTTTCCCGATCCATATTAAAAAACAGAAGATCAAGAGTTCCATGAGGACTCGAAACGCGTAAGCTGGAGTTCTTATCATTGGCTTATCTCTAGGTTTATATGCTGTGACGCTGTTACACATGGTTTTTATTGGATTTAAATAAGGAAGACGTTTTCATATATCCTGGGATATCCATAATTTTATTTTGAAAAAAGCCTGCGCTCTATTGGCTGATGCCGACAGCCTGGAGGATTGAAAACAAAACATATATTGGCCTGGAAGGTGTAATGTAAGGCAGGGTAAGCGGAAAAAAAAATTTTTTATATTACCAAAATTTATAAATAGATGTACAAAAAAAATAAAAATTTTTTGTCCATGTCTATAAAAGGTTTTCCAGAAATAGTGTCACATTAGAATTGCAGTTAATGCCCATTCAGAGAATTTTTTATTTTTTACATTAAACCCAGAAGTTTACATAACTTTTAAAAAAAAGAAACTTTAACATGTTTTTCTCATTATCTGACATGAAACAGATAAACCTTACCCTTTTTGGGTAAATTAAGATCTCCCCAAAATTTATTTTATTTGCCAAATGCCAGAATAAGAGAGAGAACTTTTTAAGAATTTTTATTACTTTCTGAAAAGTCAAAAGTTTACATCACTAGGATTACTATGCCTTTAAACTTTTTGGGGACACCCAATTTTTCCTTTGAAAACTTTATTTTATTGGCAATACTGGTTAGAGTCCCCCTGTGGATGTTTTTAAAATATCACACCAGAAAAACCCCCTGCATCTGTTGTAAATCAGGGGACATCAAAAGAAACAGTCAAGAAAAACGGAAAAAAAACGTGGATTTTCAAAAGTCTGGGATCCTTGGGTGAAATTTTTCCCAGATACCAGAAGTGTTCATTCTGTACAATTATCCCAAAAGTCAAACAAGGGGGAATGTCCAGCCATATACTGTTCAGGAAGGAGGGGTTTTCTGTGTTTAGATGGGGAGCATCTTTAGTTCCAACAGACTATAAACCCAAGAACAAAGCAAAAGATTTTTGTGAAGATTCTTCAGAAGCTGGTAAGTTTGGTCATTACCCACAGTAAAAGAGTACCCATCAACGGGCTGAAAGGCTCCTCCGGGAAAGAAGCCATTTTTTCAAAAAAAGAATAAAAGCCAGATTAGTTTCAAATTTTTTCCCAACCCCGTCAAAACGGTGCAAAAAAAATAAGGGGAATAAACCCCCAATGTAAAAAAAAGGAAAAAAGAACCCTTTGAACCAAAGGGGGAAATTTCCCCAAAAAATTTTGAACCAAGAGTAAATTGGCTGCCCAAAAAAAAAATTATCTCTTTTTGCTCCAATTTTTTATTGGAATTGGGTTTTTTAAATATTTAAATTTTTTAAAATTTATTTTTTTCCTTGAACCCCAAAAAAATTTTAATTTTAAATTCTTTATCAAAGTAAATAGTTAACATCATGGGGTTTTAAAAAAAAGGTAAAAGTAAAAAACTTTGTTTCAAATGAAAGGGGAAAAATTTCCCTTTTTTTTAAACTAAAACACAAAGTTTTAATTGAATGTGATTTCTGATATCCTATGTTACATGTTTTTGGATCACAACAGAAGCCATCAAAGGCATTGAAAAATTGTGATAACTTTCTGTATCATGATTTCATAGTGCATTATCTGCCTAGTTTGTCTTTGTTACATCTGTACGTATCCAACAACACATTAGAGATAGCAAAATGATATAAAGGCTAGATATCTACTGCAGGGTCACAATAGCTGCATTTTCATTCTATTAATAAATTTCAGAATATATTCTCATTTTACTTATTTAAAAAGGTTTCTGAATCTAAAGCCTTAAAGCAGAGGGAAGGCGGCCTATTTCCCAATGAAATTTTTTTTTTTTACAACATCTTATCACCCTCTAGTCTAGTCTAGACAGCATTATTATAAGAATATGTTTTTTATGTAATGATTGACAGTGCAGTTGTTACACTTTTGTGAATTCGGGCACTGTACGAAAAAACTCCTGTCCTACACGTTCCAATCAGCAAAATCTTAAAGTCTATTCTAGTGAAGTATTTGACTTTGCCCTAGCAAAGTTATTGTTAACCCTTTGGATCTTTTCACATCCTATTGAAATGAAGAAGATCTGGTGCTTGATCTATTATGATCCAGAAAAAAACTAAGGGCGGCATGTATGAAATTTGGCATGTAAACACCAAGGGCGACATGTATGAATTCCTGGGTCGGGGGGCCAAATTTTCCGCCGTTTTCCCGGGGGAATTACCCTGATTTAAGTCGGGCCGGGGCGCGTATAAAACCTATGTAAAGTCCGCTGGGGGGCCTCCCTGTGGGGTTAGGCCAGTGGGGGGACTGAGGCCAGTGCGGGGTGCGCCTATGATTGGCGCCGGGGGTGTGCGGTCATACATCGGGGGAAAAAGTCCGCCCCCTGGCCCGTGTGGGAGCCAGTTCGGGGAGAGGGGCAGTGCGGCGCTGACCTAAGATTCGCCGTCGGGCGGTGCCTCGTACATGGGGCAAAAGTTCCCCTGCCCTCGCCAGTGTGTGTGGGGGACTTTTCGGGGACATGGGCAATCGGATTAGGCGCCC
The DNA here is from genome assembly GCA_025379985.1 of Phyllomedusa bahiana. Classification (NCBI taxonomy): domain Eukaryota; kingdom Metazoa; phylum Chordata; class Amphibia; order Anura; family Hylidae; genus Phyllomedusa; species Phyllomedusa bahiana. The sequence goes on along the minus strand of JAODAL010015128.1, from coordinate 451 downwards.
CTGCGGGGACTGCGACGAAAAACAGTTTTATGCGAGACGGCTGGAACAGCAGAAAAATCATTCCCGAGTCGGGGTGCGGAGATGAAAAAAAATCGCCTTTTTAAAGGCGTTCAACATTCTCGAAAAAAGCTGAAACCTAAAAAAATAAAAAATACATAAAACAAAACACTTTTTCCCAAAATCCTAAATTTAAGAATTAGGATATTGGAAAATTTCCGGGAAATTTCAGTAATTTAAATTCAGAAAATTCGATTGGTCGGATAAAAACCCGGCCAATGAATAGGAGGACAGTGAACCATTAAAACCTTTGGGGAATTTTAGACCAATCAGAATCCACGGAGGGGTAGTTTTAAAATACAGTAAAAATGCTGAAAAAAAGCTGAGGTTAAGTAAACCCGGGGACTTGGCTAGCTCAGCCAATCAAATAGGAGCGACAGGCCATTTTTAGCCT
>JAODAL010015127.1:0-85011 GCA_025379985.1 Phyllomedusa bahiana | reverse complement strand
TTTTAAAAGCCCCCCTAATATTTATTCCCCAAAAAAAGGGTAATGTGCCCGTGAAGCTAGATTACCAAAAAATTTTTGGCCCTAACTTCAGGGCATGAATGAATTACCCCCCAAAGTACGGACCAACATTATGCCGTGTAAAAATAAACAGCGTATTTGGGGGGCAAATGCTGTAATGCGGCCAAAGTTCGCCCCAAAATACAGAAAAAACATAGCGGGAGGGCTAGGATTAGCTTCTTTTTTCCCCTGCACTAGAACCCCCCCGAAAAATAAGTACCTGCCGCTTCTTTCGGGGGAAAAAGTGAAAATTGATGGGAGGGGGCCCGGAGCCTGCTAAAATTTACACCGGGACCGAAACTTTCAACAGGGGGATAAGGCGGTGCGCACAGGTCCGTGCCCAAAATTTTGTAAACATCCCCTTAGGGCAGTACAACGTGTGTTTTTGGAAGTACGCTGTTCAGGGGGTACTTCCAAGCACGGGGGGGGCCGGTCCATTCACCTCCACTATAGACCGCGAAGAATGACATGCACTTTCTCCCCCGGGGAAATAACACTCACCGCCACTTTATTAGGTACACCTGCTATAACGGGTTGGGAACCCCCCTTTTCCCTTCAAACTGCCTCAATTCTTCGTGGCATAGATTCAAAAAGGGGGTGCGGGAAGCTTCCTCAAAAATTTTTGGTCCATTGACATGTTGGCTACACAGTTCCGAGATTTGTGGGCTCACATCCATGATGCAAATCTCCCCGTTCCCACCACCCCCAAAAGTGCTCTATTGGTTTGAGATCGGGTACTGGGGGGCCTTTGAGTACAGGAACTCATTGTCAGTTCAAGAAACCAGTCTGAGTGTTTCCCAGCTTTAAAGACATGGCGCATTATCCTCTGAAAGTACCCATCAGATGTTGGGTACATTGTGGTCAAAAAAAGGGGGACATGGTCACAACATACTCAGTGGGCTGTGGCTTTGAACGATGTAAATTTGGTACCAAGGGGCCAAAGGTGCCAAGAAAAATTCCCCACACCATGACACCACCACCCCAGCCTGAAACCCTTTATACAAGGCAGATGGATCCCGTTTTCAGTTGTTGAAAGCCAAATTTGACCCCACCTCCGAATTCGCAGCAGAAAACGAGACCACAACCAGGCCAAAGTTTTTTTTCCCAAACTTCTATGTCCCAAATTTTGATGGCTTGGGGAAATTGGAGCCCATTTTTTTTTCCCTTTTTTAGCGAAAAAGAGTGGGACCCGGGGGGGTCTTCTGCGCGTAGCCCTTGCCCAAATTGCCGTACTGTGCGTTCAGGATGTCTTCTCCCACCTTGGTTGAACAGGTGCTATTTTAGTCACGCGCCTTTCTACAGCTCGAACCCGTCTGCCCATTCTCCTTTTTACCCCTGGCATCACAAGGGGATTCCGCCCACAGGGCTGCCCTCACTGGATTTTTTTTTCTTTTTTTGGGCCCTTTTTCTGTAAACCCAGAGATGGTTTTTGATGAAAATCCCAGGAGACAGCAGTTTTTGAAATACTCAAACCACCCTTCTGGCACCAACAACCATGCCACGTTCAAAGGCACTCAAACACCCTTTTCCTTTCCCCCTATGATGCTCGTTTTTAACTGCAGGGGATTTTCTTGACATTACATGCCCAATGCCTGATTGCCGCCCCTGTGATTGGGTGATTTTGAAAAATTAATTTTTTAACGGCTTTGGACAGGGGGTTACCTAAAAAGTGGCCGGGGAGTGTATACAAACACATACACACAGTATACACTAAATAAAAAACATACACAATTTTTAAACAAAACATGCTACACATTGAGTACAGTTACATTCAGGAACATATTTTTGTTCCCCCCATTACACTAATTAGAATATTTTCGCATGAGGGTCCTCACTCACTTTTTCCTTCTTGCTGGGTTTGGCCCCGGGGGGGATAAGGGACGCGTGGGCGGAGCCTTTCACGCCGGCCGGACAGCGCGCTCTTCCAACTCCCTTCACAGTGTAGCACCGTCCCCCCTCCTCCCTCCTCCCTGTCACCCCGGGCAGTCCCCCCCCCTCTTGCCTGCACATGCTGCTGCTTTTTTTTTTTTTGTGCATCCAGGGGGGCCCACAAAAAGGGAAAACTTTGCGGTCACATCACAGTAATGACTGGGAAACCGGACTTCAGATCGTGGCACAGGGAGTCTGGTCCGGGGCTTGTGCCCCGAACAAACCTACCTAGCGACGCCCCTGCCATGGTGAGGAAACTCCTCTAACTTACCGCTCCTTGCTCCTGAGTCTTCCTCTACTCTTTGCTCCCCAGCTCTGGTTCTAGTCACCCTTCATCATCAGGATGTACATATTATGCAGCAGCACCTGTAGCTGAAAGAAGTGGTCAGTATACGGTTGTGTCTGGTCTCGGGTCAGAACATTATTTTCTCCTGTGTTGAGGTCTGAATTTAGAGATTTGGTTTCTGACTAATTGTGCGGTCTGGTTTGGGGTCTGATTATTTAAAGTGTTCTAGTTCAAGGTCTAGTCTTTATTTTGGGGTCTGGACTGGTGTCAGGCATGAGGCAGGTGGTGGATCCACAGTAATTATCAAAAAAACATGGTTCCAGAAACAATTCAGAAATAATTTGAATAATCTTTATTAATAAATATTAAAAATCATGCATATTGTGATAGTCCACAGTGGCCCAGACACCAGCAGCACAGGGCAGATTGCCAGTTCAGGGCAATGACACTGCTACCAGGGGCCCTGTATAACTTTCTATCTACAAGTGGCCCTGAATACCTATGAGGAGCCCTGTATAATTAGCTACCTAGCAGGGATCCTGTATACCTTGATACTTTCCAAGGGCCCTGTACACCTATAGCTATCAGGGGCCCTAAATACCTAGCTACCTATGCGGGGCCCTATATATCTATTAGGGGTCCTATATACCTAGCTACCTACGCGGGGCCCTATGTAGCTATCAGGGGCACCATATACCTAGCTACCTACCCGGGGCCCTATATAGCTATCTATCAGGGGCCCTATATAGCTAGCTACCTACCAAGTTCCATATATACTTAACTATCTTCCAGGGGCCCTGTTTACCTAGCTGCATAACAGGGGCCCTATATACTTAGCTACTATTGAGCAAATCCTTACAATGTGTGTGCATATGCACACAGATTTTGGAGATTTGCTCAATAGTAAGAGCGAAGTTTGTCATCACAGACACATAGACAAGCTTTAAATGGTGCATATAAATCTGCGTGTAAATATCAATATATTGTGTGTATATTATATTTAAAAAAAATCTAACTTATAACAGGTATCTACAAGACTAAGTGTAAAAGTGGTATAAAATGATTACATTAAAATAAATTAATTTCTATATATCCTTAAACTACATTAAGCTAAAAAAAAGTACAATTTCATGCTTAATTCATTGACTCTTACAACTTTATTACTGAAAAAAAAAAAAAAAAAAACAGTTGGGAAAATTTCAGGCCTGTTCCTTAAGGAGTTAAAGGAGTTGTCTCATTACGAGCTTTCAGCCTGTCAGTGAGCCTGGTAGTTGAATTGAGGGGCGTGCTTCTTGGTCTGTCTCTTCTGCTCCCTCTTCCCCCCTCCCATCAGCACACAGGCAGCTACGTAACTTCTATACAGGGGGGGGGGGGAGGGGGTTGCTGCCAGAGTTCACCCTGTGTGTGCCTGCCTAGGTCTGTTACAGGAGAGGGCTGATCTATGAGTGTAGAGAGGAATGTGAAGTGGTGTGCTAATAGAGCAGAGAGGATGCAAGTGTTCCTATATCCCCTGCTTAGCTTACAAGTCTCCACATCTCCAGCAACAACAAGGGCAGTGTTACTATACTCAGGATGTGTCACTAATACAGGAGAGCATAAAGTATTCACATGCCTGATCTGTATAGTATTAGTATAGTCACAGTTCCAAAGACATATCATGATTATAGTAACAGACAGGGTCACTGCTGTCACATCTATCTGTGTAGAGAGCAGGAGGAAGCAGGGACACACAGGGTTAATCCAGGCAGCACGGACATAGAAGCCAGAGTCCTCCCCCCTCCCTCTACTACAGAAGCATTCTGTGCGGGAGGGGCTCTCTGCTCCGACCTGTCTTCAAAGGTGATGAGTCATTCAGACCTGACAGCCAGTAAGATAAGGATCAACCGCTACTATAGAAACTTGAGAAGCTGAGGTAGTAATACTAACAGGGCTAGCTCAAAATCAGTAGGACATTTGTAATGAACATATATTGCAAAGCTGCTTGTTTTTTAAAGATCTTTTAATTAAAACCCAATCATTGTAGCGAGACAACCCCTTTAATGTAAGGGACTGGTCTGAGATGGAATTTACTGTGCATGGCCCCCAGGGGTTACACAATAGGCAGGATGCTATAAGCGATGAGGGTCTGTCCTGCTCGGTACAGTACAGCTTTAAGTTATGAGAATATAGGATAGTATCTGTACTATCCGCGCCACCACAGCTCTGCAGGACCCTGGACAGCACCAAGAAGCCAACAGATACGCCCACCTCAAAAGCGGCTCAACCTGATACTAGCTCAGTGGCTCCCACATAAATTTGAATATACTCAATGCTAAATATGTGCAAAAAAACCATATACTACAATATTAATTCTTTTATTAAAATTTTTTTACATTTATTCATATTTTTGAGGTATTAAATTAAAGGAGTTGAAAAAAAAGCAGTTTTGCACTTCTGAATGGAAAGAAATAAATGTCCAGGTATGTGCCGCTAAAGATACATATCCAGGTGAGCGTCGCTATAGATACATGTCCAGGTGTGTGCCGCTATAGATACATTTCCAGGTGAGCGTCGCTAAAGATATATGTCCAGGTGTGTGCCGCTATAGATACATGTACAGGTGTGTGCCGCTATAGATACATGTACAGGTGTGTGCCACTAAAGATACATTTCAAGGTGAGCGTCGCTAAAGATATATGTCCAGGTGTATGCCGCTATAGATACATGTCCAGATGTGTGCCGCTATAGATACATGTCCAGGTGTGTGCCACTAAAGATACATGTCCAGGTGTGTGCCGCTATAGATACATCTACAGGTGTATGCCGCTGTAGATACATGTCCAGGTGTGTGCCGCTATAGATACATGTCCAGGTGTGTGCCGCTATAGATACATGTCCAGGTGTGTGCCGCTATAGATACATGTCCAGGTGTATGCATGCTATAGATACATGTCCAGGTGTGTGCCGCTATAGATACATGTCCAGGTGTGTGCCGCTGTAGATACATGTTCAGGTGTGTGCCGCTAAAGATACATGTCCAGGTGTGTGCCGCTATAGATACATGTCCAGGTGTGTGCCGCTATAGATACATGTCCAGGTGTGTGCCCCAATAGAAAAAATTGCAGGTGTTGGCACGCTATAGATACATGTCCAGGTGTGTGCGCTATAGATACATGTCCAGGTGTTTGCCGCTGTAGATACATGTTCAGGTGTGTGCCGCTAAAGATGCATGTCCAGGTGTGTGCCGCTAAAGATACATGTCCAGGTGTGTGCCGCTATAGATACATGTACAGGTGTATGCCGCTGTAGATACATGTCCAGGTGTGTGCCGCTATAGATACATGTCCAGGTGTGTGCCGCTATAGATACATGTCCAGGTGTATGCATGCTATAGATACATGTCCAGGTGTGTGCCGCTATAGATACATGTCCAGGTGTGTGCCGCTATAGATACATGTCCAGGTGTGTGCCGCTATAGATACATGTCCAGGTGTGTGCCGCTGTAGATACATGTCCAGGTGTGTGCCGCTGTAGATACATGTCCAGGTGTATGCCGCTATAGATACATGTCCGGTGTGTGGCCGCTGTAGATACATGTCCAGGTGTGTCCCTGCTGTAGATACATGTCCAGGTGTATGCCGCTATAGATACATGTCCAGGTGTATGCCGCTGTAGATACATGTCCAGGTGTATGCCGCTATAGATACATGTCCAGGTGTGTTCCGCTGTAGATACATGTCCAGGTGTATGCCGCTGTAGATACATGTCCAGGTGTATGCCGCTGTAGATACATGTCCAGGTGTGTGCCGCTAGAGATACATGTACAGGTGTGTGCCGCTATATATACATGTCCAGGTGTGTGCCGCTATAGATACATGTCCAGGTGTATGCCGCTATAGATACATGTCCAAGTGTATGCCGCTTGATACATGTCCAGGTGTTTGCTAGATACATGTCCAGGTGTTGCGTTAGATCATGTCCAGTGTTGCCGCTGTAGATACTTCAGGTGTGTGCCTTAAACATGTCAGGTGTGCCGCTATAGAACGCCGGTGTGCCGCATAGATACATCAGGTGTATGCCGCTAAGATAATGTCCGGTGTGTGCGCTATGATACATGTCCAGGGTGTGCTTAGATACATGTCAGGTGTGTGCAGTAAACATGTCCAGGTGTGGCGCTAGATCATGTCCAGGTTTGTCCGCTTGATAATCCAGTGTGTGCGCTAAGATAATTCAGGTGTGTGCGCTATAATAATTCAGTGTCCGCTATAGATACTGTCCAGGTGCCGAAATACAGTCAGTGTTCGCTTAGATACATGTCCAGTGTGTGCCGAGTCATTCAGGTGATGCCGCTGTAGAACATGCAGGTGTGCCGCTATAGAAATTAAGTGTTCCCTATAGATAATGTCCAGGTGTTGCCGCATGATAATGTCCAGGTTCTGTAAGATACAGTCCAGTGTATGCCGCTTAGATACATGTCAGTTGTGCTTATAATTCCAGGTGGTGCCGCTTAGATACATGTACGGTTGGCCGCTTAGATAGTCCAGGTGTTGCAGCTAAGAACATGTCCAGGTGTTGCCGAAGAACTGTCAGGTGTGTGCGCTTAGATACATGTCGGTGTTGCGCTTAGATAAGTCCAGGTGTGTGCCCAGATACTGTCAGGTGTGTGCCGTATAGATACATTCCAGGTTTGCCGTATAGATACATTCAGTGTGTGCCTGTAGTAATGTCCAGGTGTGTGCGCTTAATACATGCCAGGTGTATCGTTAGATACATTCCAGTTGCCGCTGATACATGTCAGTGTATCGCTATAGATACATGTCCAGGTGTGTCCGCTATAGATACATTACAGGTGTATGCCGCTGTAGATACATGTCCAGGTGTGTGCCGCTGTAAACTTCAGGTGTGTGCCGCTTAGATACATGTACAGGTGTTGCCGCTATAGATACATGTCCAGGTGTGTGCGCTATAGATACATGTCCAGTGTATGCCGCTATGAAACATGTCAGGTGTGCCGCTATTGATACATGTCCAGGTGTGTGCCGCTGTAGATACATGTCCAGGTGTGTGCCACTGTAGATACATGTCCAGGTGTGTGCCGCTATAGATACATGTCCAGGTTTGTGCCGCTATAGATACATGTCCAGGTGTGTGCCGCTATAGATAAATGTACAGGTGTGTGCCGCTATAGATACATGTACAGGTGTATGCCGCTATAGATACATGTCCAGGTGTGCCGCTATAGATACATGTCCAGGTGTATACAGCTATAGATACATGTCCAGGTGTGTGCCGCTATAGATACATGTCCAGGTGTATGCATGCTATAGATACATGTCCAGGTGTGTGCCACTATAGATACATGTCCAGGTGTGTGCCGCTGTAGATACATGTTCAGGTGTGTGCCGCTAAAGATACATGTCCAGGTGTGTGCCGCTATAGATACATGTCCAGGTGTGTGCCGCTATAGATACATGTCCAGGTGTATGCACGCTATAGATACATGTCCAGGTGTGTGCCGCTGTAGATACATGTCCAGGTGTATGCCGCTGTAGATACATGTCCAGGTGTATGCCGCTGTAGATACATGTCCAGGTGTATGCCGCTGTAGATACATGTCCAGGTGTGTGCCGCTGTAGATACATGTACAGGTGTGTGCCGCTATAGATACATGTCCAGGTGTGTGCCGCTATAGATACATGTCCAGGTGTGTGCCGCTATAGATACATGTCCAGGTGTGTGCCGCTGTAGATACATGTCCAGGTGTGTGCCACTGTAGATACATGTCCAGGTGTGTGCCGCTATAGATACATGTCCAGGTGTGTGCCGCTATAGATACATGTCCAGGTGTGTGCCGCTATAGATACATGTCCAGGTGTATGCCGCTATAGATACATGTCCAGGTGTGTGCCGCTATAGATACATGTCCAGGTGTTTTCAGCTATAGATACATGTCCAGGTGTTTGCCGCTATAGATACATCTACAGGTGTGTGCCGCTATAGATACATGTCCAGGTGTATGCCGCTATAGATACATGTCCAGGTGTGCCGCTATAGATACATGTCCAGGTGTATACAGCTATAGATACATGTCCAGGTGTGTGCCGCTATAGATACATCTACAGGTGTATGCCGCTGTAGATACATGTTCAGGTGTGTGCCGCTATAGATAAATTTACAGGTGTGTGCCGCTATAGATACATGTCCAGGTGTATGCCGCTATAGATACATGTCCAGGTGTATGCCGCTATAGATACATGTCCAGGTGTATGCCGCTATAGATACATGTCCAGGTGTGTGCCGCTATAGATACATGTCCAGGTGTGTGCCGCTATAGATACATGTCCAGGTGTATGCCGCTATAGATAAATTTACAGGTGTGTGCCGCTATAGATACAAGTGCAGGTACAGTATATGCTGCTATGTACGCTACTCTCAAAAAGTTCAGGATATTTGGCTTTTGGTAGAAATTTCAGGATGAACATAAAATTTCATGAAAACTTTTTTCAATGAACTAAATGAGCCCATCTCTTCCCTGTAGATGCACATGTCCAACTTTTCAGTGTTTCAGTACATTTTGCATAACTTGCTGATCTCTAACAAGGAGCTTAATAGCAGAATTCCCAACAGGTGTTTGATCTCTGAATCATACAATAAATTTAGGGGATCAATGTGAATTGGGATTTAAACCATCATCCTCATCCTGCTGTTCACATTGTGACATCATGAGACCAAGACAACACCTTACAATTGATCACCAGGACCTCGCCATTGCCAGGCTTCAAGCAGGAGGCTTTCAGACAGAAGTGGCCACTGAGCTTAGACTGTCATCAGCAGGTTGTATAAGAGAGACTGGAAGAGTCACAGAAAGGCAAAGAAGTGAACCTCCTTTGGCTCCATCACACACTGATGAGCGCTTCATTGTAATCAATGCCCTGCGGAAGCGTATGATGAATGCCGCACAACTCCAGGCATGTTTAAGGGAGGTGAGAGGCACCAAGTGTCATGTCAGACCATTGAACACATCAGCGTGGTCTGCGTGCTTGACGACCGGCAAGGGTACCCGACCATACCACCAGACACAGGCATCATCATGTTGCATGGGCCAGAGAGCACTGAGGACCACTGGTCCCTCATCCAGCATAGAGCTCTCTGGTCCATGCAAGACAATGATGCCTCTGCCTGGTGGTGTGGTCAGGTCGTCCATGAAGACCACGCTGATATAAACATGTACGAATGGTCTGACATGACACTTGGTGCCTCTCACCTTCCTTAAACGTGCTGGTGTAGATTCTGCTTCGCTGGTGTCGGGATATGCGGCATCTTCTGTTTGCCTTTCTGCTGGCGTCTTCCTTGTGTGTCCGTGTTTTTAATGTTGGTGATTTCAGAGGAAAGAAAACATTAACTTCATTCATTTCACGAATTAATAATTTATCATATCTGCATAATTTAGAGGCACCTGCTCCGGCTCATGTGCGAACAACTCCAAACCTTGCTGTCAAGGCAGATCTGTGTGCAGGAGGTCCGGCTGTGGGGAAAATAAAACCATCCACAATCTGATGAATTTTTTAGTTCACATAAAGTATCAATGCTTAAATTTACACCAAGAGTATTAGGAGCAGTAAATCTGGTTAGTCAGCGCACGCGGCAGGGTTAGCTCTTGGGGGATAACACTTCTGCTTGAAGAGAACATCATAAAGGTGAAGGGAAAAAATGCTAAATTGTTCTTCGATAAGAAAAAACAAAAAACAGCAATTTTGCAGATAAGAGAGCTTTTAATGGCAAACAAAAATAAGAAGAGAGAATGTTAAATAGCGAGCTGCAGAGGCTAGCCAGGGCTCTTCATCAGGCATGGGGAAAGTGCTTTATTGTCTTGTAATTGCGGAATAGTCCAAAGACCTGATGCCCCCTATCTGTGGAGCAGATGTCCTGATGCACCCACTATCTCTGGAGCAGATACACTGAAACCCCCACTATCTGTGGAGCAGATGTCCTGATGCACCCACTATCTCTAAAGCAGATGCCATGATGCCCCCACAATCTCTGGAGCAGATTCCTCTATGCCTCCACTATCTCTGGAGCAGATTCCCCAATGCCCCCACTATCTCTGGAGCAGATTCCCCAATGCCCCCACTATCTCTGGAGCAGATTCCTCGATGCCTCCACTATCTCTGGAGCAGATTCCTCAATGCCTCCACTATCTCTGGAGCAGATGTTGTAACGCCCTCACTATCTGTGGAGCAGATGCTGTAATGCCCTCACTATCTGTGGAGCAGATGTCCTGATACCCCCACTATCTCTGGAGAAGATGCCTGGATGCCCCCCCTTATCTCTGGAGCAGATTTCCTGATGTCCCTGCTATCTCTAGAGAAGATGCCCGGATCCCCCCAATTATCTCTCGAGCAGATTTCCTGACGCTACCACTATCCCTGGAACAGATTCCCTGATGCCCCCACTATCCCTGGAACAGATTACCTGATGTCCCCACTATCTCTGGAAGCAGGTGCCCTGATACCTCCACTATTCCTGGAGCAGATGCCCTAATACCCCCACTATCTCTGGAGAAGATGCCCTGTTGCCGCCACTATCTCTGGAACAGATGTCCTGATGATCCCACAATCTCTGGAGAAGATGCCCTGATACCCTCACTAGCTGTGGAGAAGATGTCCTGATGCCCCCACAATCTCTGGAGCAGATGTCCTGATACCCCCATTATCTCTGGATGCAGCATATCCCAACACCAATGAAGCAGAATCTACACCAGCTTGTTTAAGGAAGTGAACTTCGCCTGTCCTGACCTTTTGCTTTTGACCCGACTTTGCCTCTTCCTTCTTTACCTCGCCTGCACACCAGCCATCGCCGCAAGTGACCATGCCGGGGGTAGCTAGCTGAGAGTTCCCTGCAGTGTAGTTCAAGCCACCTTCTGAGGGCTGAGGGCGAAGACCAAGGGGCTCTTTGCACTCCTTGGTTCCTCAGGGTGGCCTTACGCCAAACTCACGACTGACACAAAGTATCCACTAACTGCTATAACAGTAGCAGCAGTCGAGTTGATTTTTTGGGCCCACCAGTAGAGTTGATTCTTGGGACACACCAATGGAGATACATCTTGGGGCCAGTTGTACAGCTCCTAGACATGCTTCTTGCTTTTTATCTCTCCTTCTTTGACTTTATCTATGAAAAGCAACCCCAGGATTGCCAGTCTCGTGAGTCCACCGTATCCAGGAGCCCATCAGCCTGTCCTCAAACTATCCTGTAAGGGTTCCCACACCTGATGATCGGCCTCCCCTGGATTGACAGGCTTAAATATTTTGGGCCACCTGTAGAATAATCCAATTCTGGGATTCTCAGTTCTAGAGCCTTTATAGACAGCCCTTAGGGAGACCTACTGGCCAAGCAATGCTTCCTGGTAAAATCAAATATGAACATAAGCTCTAGGGAAGATGACTCGGTCTCTAATGCCATCTATTGGAAGAAGTGTCCCTATAACCATATCCAACCCAATAAAGAACCTTGCAGCATCATTGGCAATTTCAAGTCAATCCACTAACTCTTCTATAGGCTAGAGTCTTCCATCTGTAGACAGCTGTTTTGCGGTGCTTGCCACTCATCAGTGAAGAGCAGTGGTGATTTAGTTATTGGGCATTGAGTGACCGAGCTAAATATGAGGTGTAATAATAATGGGTTCTCCAATCTGTGGTAAAATCAAAAAGGGTTAAATTTCCCTGCAGTGCCTCCTCAGGGGAAATTAAGTATTACACAATTATCATTGAAATCAATGTAATGCATAGAAGTGCTGGGTCCTCCAGAGAAATAGATGCTGTTTTTAGTCACCACCTCATTATATAATAGGAAGTTTGTAAACCAGGCAACCCTTTTAAGCATCTGACAAATAGCCAGGCATTCAATAATCTTTATATCTGTAATAAGTGTAGGAAGATGCTGACAGAGTAACAGAGGCCAGAAAGATTAGTTATATCTTATGTGAGGAATGTCAGCAGTATTGATTTTTCAGTTGATAGCAGTAAATAGCGTTTTAGTGATACATTATTTAAGACCTGATCTAGAAATGGAAAGAAATGCTCACTGAGTGCAATGTAGGGATCAATAATCCTTGAACTATATATCCTGATATATAATATCAAATGTAAAATATGTGCGTAAGCTCTCCTCCAAGTAGAAGAGAGCACTTTGGTGCCACCTATGGGAGGAAGCTTCCCTTAAGCCTAATCTGACCCATTAAAGGGGTTTTGCCATGATCTCATTTCATACCTCCTGTATCCAGCTCTTCAGCTCTGTGTGCTCAGAAGGGGACGTGTTTGATTTGTTTGAATTGCATATCATGTGACTCAGCAGGATGACATCACCATGCCTTTCCTCTCTCTAGTCAAAGAAAGGCCTGTTTATATAAAGCATTGTAAGTAGCTGAGAGGTAAAGTTTTTGCCTCCAGGCACAAGGGTCCTAGGTTCAAATCCCTGCAGGAACCATACCTGTGTTTTGTTTTTTTCTCTTTATCAATGCACAGACCTGATTGAGGTTTCTTTTTTATTTATTTGCACTGTTTGACTAATTACTAAGGAGCACAGAGGACGGGAGTAGAATGACAGCCTCCGGGGTTTGAACACTCAGTAGCTGCCTGAGAGGAGAGGTGATGTCTGAGCATGTGCGACCAGGACTGAGGAGCTCTCAGGCCTGGTCGTATCCCCTGGAGACGAGCTGTAAACAATGGATCACTAAAGGAGCAGCTAAAACAAAAAAGGTGCAGAATTTTTAATAATGATGAATGGAGAAAATGTTTGTTATTTCATTTGAAAGCTTCCCATGTCAATTTTATTTCGTGGCAAAACCCCTTTAAAGACCCTTGAAATGTGAATAGAAATTTAAGCCATTTAAGATCTTTCTGCAGACAGGTGTTTTGGGGTTCTTGCCTCTCATTGGTACAGAGAAGGATTTTGTTTCTATGGTAGGCCTATGGAAAACTCTTTCTCCTTCAGGAAAGCACCATGTTTCAAGGCTCTGTATCCCTTAGGTTCAACACCATTGTTGTTTTCCGTATTTTCATCCTCATCTTCCAAGAGCCATAACTTTTCTATTTTTCTGCCGAGATAGCTGTATGATGGCTTGATTTTTTTAGGGAGAAGTTGTAATTTTTGAATGGCATCATCAATTGCTTTATATAATGTATAAGGGAGTAAAAAAAAATTCTTTGTGGAATAGAATTGGGGAAAATAAAGCAATTGCACAGTTGCATTATTTGAGCAGTTTTGTGTTTACCGAATCCATCAAGCAAAATAAAGGGCACTATAGCTTTAATCTGCGGGTCGGCACAACTCTATACCAAATTTAGAAATGTAAAATGTACATTTAAAAATGTAAAAAACTTCTTTAAAATAATTGATTTGGATCATTATTTTCTGAAACCAATAACTTTTTTATTTTTATACAATTGCAGCTTAGGAGTGGCACTTTTTTTGTACCAAATTGGAGCATATGTGACTTTTTTATCACTTTTAATTTTATTTCTAATAGAAGACAGACTGATCAATAAAAAACACAATTCTGGGAATTTTTCAATGAATAAATATGAACTTTTATTATACTTATGTTGATAAAAATAAGATTATTTTTTTGTGTTCATTATATATTTACTTTTTTACTTGGCAAATGGGAAAAGAAGAGGGGGGGGCGAATTTTGTGCCACCATGTTGGGCTGGGTGTAAGGCATGGGCTAAGGAGCTGAGTTTGCCTCATACATGGTAAGTGGTAGCTATTAGTTATTGTTGATGACAAGCAACAGCACCTAATGTAGTATTGGAGATAATGCAATCCCAGCTGTTTGACCACCACTCTTGGTCTGGGTCAGCTCATAGCATCACACGACTTTCAGAACCCCTTGTATACTGATGATACTCAACACTCTCACCAGTCGCACAAGTCCACTAACTTGGGATAATCTCTGACATCTCCCTACCCTTCAAACCACATATCCAAGCACTTAGCTCTGCCTGCTACTACCAGCTGAAAAATATTTCACAAATCTGCTCATTTCTTAGCCCTCATATCACAAAAATGCTGGTCCATGCCCTTGTCATCTCCCGCCTAGACTATTACAACATCCTTCTCTGTGGCCACCCGTCTAGAACTCTTGCCCTCTTCAAACCATCCTCAACTCTGCTGCCCGTCTTATCCACCTCTCTCCCCGCTACTCCTCTGCCTCTCCCCTCTGCCGATCCCTTCACTGGCTTCCCAGTGCCCAGTGAATTAAGTTCAAGTTAATAACCATGACCTACAAAGCTCTCCATAACCTCTCCCCTCCAAACATCTCTGTGTTAATCTTTAGATTCTGTTACGGAATTTGCTCCTCACGGACCTCCCATGCCGTGTCAGTACACACACCATCTCCGAACTCGAATCTAATTAACCGGTTAGTCACCAAACCCCCGTCAAAGCAGACTGGACTTTCTGGTGCCATTACTACCTGTGCCTACACCCCTGACTAACTTTGCTTGCTGTCTTTCAGCCTGTGGGTGGTTAGCGTGTTACAAATAGTGAAGCAGTTCGTACTGGTTGAGGCAAGGTTTCGGACAGCTGGCAATGTTCATCGTCAAAGGACAGGGGCCTGAAAGGTGCGTACAAAATAGTAAACGGACCCAAGATGGATAGAAGCTAATACTCATCCAGGCAAGACTAAAAACTATCTTATTCTCATAATCGGAAGGAGTGCCGGGTTTATAATTATTGGCTGCTGGTGAATACCTTATCACTGGAGCACTCATCCCTTAGGTCTCCTTATCCTTATCCTCCTGAAACACCAAACCTAGACACGCGTTCAACCTGTCCGCAAAGCGCGACCCAGACCCCAGGGCCGTGTACCCTCAATGTCCCTCAGAACTGCCTGTACCAACAGCATCCCTAAAAATCGGGTAGAGCACGAATCTAACACAGGCCAGACAGCAAGAGGACTTAAACAAGCGTTGGGGGCGCGATCCGAAAGAGGGTCGGGACCCCGTAACAGATATTACATCTGCTCCTCAAGACTTCTCATCTGAAAGTGTCAGCACACACTCATTACCAAGTATATATACACTACCAAAACTCTGTAACTCCAATGGCAATTGTAGAATCACCCATATCCCAAATAAATGAAAAGCAACCTAGAAGCTCATTGAGGATTGCCATAATAACCTACATTTGACCTGGCCTGCCACTTAACAGATCGAAAACAAAAATTAGTGCCATCACCTGCCTTTTTCACCATATGATAAATGTCTGATCTGCAGGGCTTCCCACAGTGTTCCCTTTCTTAGGACATAATGCTAGTCATTCTATGTTTTATCATGATTTGGCCCATATTGATGTATGTCTACATGGGACCATTCCTTGAGCTCCTAAATGTACAGGTTGGAATTAAAGCGCTGTTAAACATTTAGTAAGTAATAATAATGACAGGCGCAAGGATGGAGATAGAAGGATAAATGACTCAAATCCAGAAGCAAGACCCTCAAAAACAATTATGCTTATTTTCATAATACCAGAATTGGTGTGCCGTGGTTTTCTACTATTATTTGCTGCTTGGTCAATCTTGACCTTACCACTGAGCACCCATCACCTAGGTCTGCCTTATCCTTTATCCTCCTAAAAAACACCTAAACCTAACAACTGGCGTTCCTTAACTCTGTCCCCAAAGCTGACCCTAACACCAGGGCCATGATATCCCTACCAATGTCCCTCAGCTATACTGGCCTGAACCAAAACAGCTCATAATCCCTTAAAAGAACTCAGGAATAGAAGACACAGAAATACTAACACAGGCCAGAACAGAAACAACACAGGACTTAATACAAAAGGACTGAACACAATGGGAACAGAAATGAATGCTAGGCAAGCAGCTCACAAGACACAAGCTTTCAGTTGACAGTATATATAGCACTAGCCACAACCTCAACTCCAAGGGCTAGATTGCTAGCAATCAACCATTCCCAAATAAATGAGCATGGTCAGCTGATTACTCTAGAGAGTTGTTTGAGGAAGTTGCATAGCATAGACTCATTTGATCTGATCTAGGATTCCTGCCAATTGTAACAGATAGAAAACGAAAAAATTAAGTGTATCACCACCTCTTCACAGGATAAGTGATAAATGTCTGATCTCGCGGGGTTCCTTGTGCACTAATGTTCCATTTAAAGTCTGTAGGACCAATGAAAATAGCTGAGTACAGCCTCTGTTTTATCAGTGATGGGGCCGCTATTGATGATAAATGTCTACAGTGGGACAATTCCTTTGAGGCTCCTGGAAGGCATGGATGGAACAAATGAAAGCGCTGTCACCAAACATTTCTGCATGGGGAATGGGTAAAAGTAATTTGATCCTACTGATCGTCTAATGGGATGGGGTTGACTGTTCAATAGAGCTCTTAATGAAATGTGCATACATGGAGAGTACTGGTTCGAACATGATCAACCATCCTTTTAATTTTTTGAGGACCATGGGGTTCCTCCGATAGGTAAGCATCACAGAGATGAGACTGGCAGCCAAGCAAACTAGTCCACAGGGAAGCAGGGGAAACCCTAAAGCAGGGCTACTTTTCGGGAAGAAAGGCAGAGAAAGCAAAGTAGAAAGAAAGAGTCTTGCGTAGTCATGAAAAGAAGCTGTAGCATGGTCCCCAAGATTCAACCCCAATGGTGGACCCCAAGAATCACCTCCACTGGTGGGCCCCAGGAATCAACTCCATTGTTGGGCCTCAAGAATCAGCTTCACTTGTCGGACCAAAGGATCAACTCCACTGGTGGACCCCAAGAATCAACTCTACTGGTGGGCCCCAAGAATCAGCTCCGCTGGTCGGTCCCAAAGATCAACTCCACTGGTCGGTCCCAAGGATCAACTCCAATGGTGGACCCCAAGAATCAACCCTACTGGTGGGCCCCAGGAATTATCTCCACTGGTGTGCCCCAGGAATCAAGTCCACTGGTGGGCCCCAGGAATCAAGTCCACTGGTTGGCCTCAAGAATCAACTCCACTGGTCGGTCCCAAGGATCAACTCCACTAGAACCAAGATCAACTCATGGGCTCAGGAACACTCCATGGTAGCCAGATCAACTCCACTGGTGGGCCTCAGGAATCAACTCCACTGGTAGGCCCCAGGAATCAACTCCACTGGTGGGCCCCAGGAATCAACTCCACTGGTCGGTCCCAAGGATCAACTCCACTAGTGGGCCTCAAGAATAAACTCTACTGGTCGGTCCCAGGGATTAACTCTACTGGTGGCCCCAAGAATCAACTCCACTGGTAGGTTCCAGCTACGCTAGTCTGATTGCTGGCAATTACTAAGATATCTGGGAGTTCCCGTTTAAGAATAATGTAATAACCACAGCTAGTAACAGCTGGAGACGGCAGCAATCATTGGCAGCTCAATAATCAGGCATTAAATATGTATGTGTAATAATGAAGTGTAAATACACGCACAGCACAATCAAGCAGCATTCATGGCACGTCTAGGGTAGGACAAGTTGTCTGACAGAACTGAGAAGTTTCCCTTTGTTTTCAGGTAAATATTTGAACAATTGTGTTTATTCAGATCAATTAAGACATGTTCTGTACAAACAGTGCGGTATAGAAGTTCATGCTGTGCCTTGTACCCGGGCGGGGTGAGCCTTCCATTGTTACAGTATGTTATCAGGTCAGGTAGCAGTGCTACATTCAGTCCGGGACTCTCCGCAGGATAATCCAGGTCAGTGCCAAGAACTTGAAACAAGGACGTGGCCCTGAGGCAGGGTTCACGGCCCGAAACGTCTCCAGATTGCTTCATTACCGCCATAAAGAAAATTTACGACCAATATAAAAATTCCCTCTGGTTATTGTCTTATGTCAAGAGGTTAAAAAGTTCTGGGCAGTTGTTTCTTAGTTATATCTGGGAAAATTGAGTGTCCACAGGGCACTCGGCCCAGTCACACAAGTCTAGTGTCCATTTGCTAATATTGAGCAGGACACCATTGTGGTCTGACCAGTTGGGGCCTGTACCCCACAATACCTCTAAAGGTGTCCTGTACTATCTGCAGCACATCCTGTAAGTTGTGAAGTGCAGCCTCCATGGAATGGATTTGTTTTCTAGGCCCTCCAAGAGATGCTTGATGGGAGATCAAAGCACCACCTTGAACTTGTGTACAGTTTTGGGCACCAGTGCACAGGAAAGACATTGTAGAGCTTGAACAGGTACAAAGGCGGGCAACAAAAATAATAAAAGGACTGGGTGGACTACAGTACACAGAAAGATTGGCAAGATTAGGGTTATTTAGTTTAGAGAAAAGAAGGCTTCGGGGGGACATAATAAATATGTTTAAATACATCAAAGGTCAATATAGAGATCTCTCCCAAGATTTATTTATACACAGGGCTGTATCTAGAACAAGGGGGCATCCTTTACGTCTTGAGGAACGAAAGTTTCTACATAAACATAGAAAGGGATTCTTTACTGTAAGAGCAGTGAGACTATGGAATTCTCTGCCAGAGGGACTGGTTATGGTGAATTCAATAACCGAGTTCAAAAAGGGTTTGGATGCATTTCTGGAGCGTAATAATATAACAAGTTATAGTGACTAGGATTCAGGAGAGGGGTCATTGATCCAGGGATTTTTCTGATTGCCAGATTGGAGTCAGGAAGGAATTTTTCCCTAAAATGAGGACAATTGGCTTCTACCTCATTGGGGGTTTTTGCCTTCCTCTGGATCAACACCTTAGCACAACAGGCTGAACTAGATGGACGACTTGTCTTTTTTTAGCCTTACAAACTATGAAACTATGAAACTATGAAACTCTTTGTCCTGTTCTTTGTTCCTCAACAGTTTTTGTAGTGTGGTCCAGGGGGCGCATTGTCCTGCATTATCCCACTGCCATTACGAGGTGGCTGTGATCTGTAAAATGTCTAGGTAGGTGAAATGTGTCATAGTAATATCCATGTGATGCCAGAACCCTCTAGCAGAACTTTACCCCTCACACTGCCTCCTCCATCTTGTCTTCTTTCCATAGTGCAAACTGGTGCCATCTCTTCTCCTTGAAATTGACGCACCCGATTCCAGGACCCAAGGTTTCCCAGCAGAACATTGTCCGTCACACTACCTCAGCCGTATTGTATTTTTCACATAGATCAGGTACCATCCTTTCCCCAAGTAAGTGACACTAACACATCCACATAATGGAAAACAGGAGTCATCAGACCAGCCGCCTTCCACCATGCTCCAGTTTTGAAGCTCATATGTCATTTTTGTAGACCATTTCAGTAGTGGACACAGGTCACTATGGGCCCATTGACCAGTCTGCAGCTCCAGGGCCCCATACACAGCAAGCTTCAATATCTATTTGCTCTGATACCTTTCTATCATCCACAGCAAGAACATTTTTTTTTAGCAATTTGTCCTACAGTCGCCTTCCTGCAAGCTTGGACTAGACAGGCTAGCCTTCATCCCCCACCACATAAAGGAGCTTTATGTGCCCATAACCCTGTCACTGATTATTGGTCATCCTTCTTTCGAGCCAGGTTAAGACTGGCTGACAGGGGAAACCCCATGTGGGTCCCTGAGCATAGTAAGCCTGGGGCTGCTTTTCAGGGAGAAAAGCAGAGGAAGAGAAGGATAAATGAAGAGTCAATTATGCATTTATGTACAGTATCTGTAGAATGGGCCCCAAGAATGAACTCCACTAGTGGGCTGCAAGACTCAAATCCACTGGTGGCCTCAAGAATCATCTCCTCTGGTGGACTCCAAGGGCGACATGTATGTACGGGGCTGAACCAGAATTCTGGCATCTTTTCAGCCCGAAAACTAGCACAGCCCCATTTTTTAATCAGGCTAACACCAATATCAGGCACATTACAGAGCACCCGCGGCACTTTGTAATGCACCTGAGATCGGGGGGCGTGCTGGAGGCATGTCGAACTACAACCGTACGAAGCTACGCATTTATGTAGTCAGTACGGCAAATCCAGGAACATTACTGCTGAAACAGGTAGAGCACTTTAAAACTGGTTTACCTGAGCCAGAATTGTTGCTTAGTAGCTAGAAAGTGCTAAATCTATGACCCGCAGTAGAACAGGTTCATAGATTCAGGCGCATTCTACGCTACTAATGTGCGCAATAAAATTAGTGCCAAAAATCATACATGTCCCCAAGAATCAACCTCACTGGTGGGCTCCAAGAATCATCTCCACTGGTGGACACCAAGGGCCACATGTATGAAAACTGTCTAGGTCTAAAATTCACTTTGTTGCCCATAGCAACCAATCAGAGCCCATAGCAACCAATCAGAGTGACCATTTCATTTCATATAGTGCCCAAGAATCAACTCCACTGGTGGCTCCAAGAATCATCTCTGCTGGTGGGAACCAAGAATCATCTCCACTGGTGGGAACCAAAAATCATCTCCACTGGTGGGCCCCAAGAATCAACTCCACTGGTGGCTCCAAGAATCATCTCTGCTGGTGGATGCAAGGAATAAATTCCACTGGTGGGCCCGAAAAATCAACTTCACTGGTGGGCTCCAAGAATCAACTCCACAGGTGGGTCCCAAGAATCAACTTCACTGGTGGGCCCCAAGAATCAACTCCCCTGGTGGGCAACAAGAATCAACTCCACTGGTGGGTCCCAAGAATCAACACTACTGGTGCGCCAAAATAATCATCTCCGTTGGTGGGTGCCAGGAATTAATTCCAGTGATGGGCCCCAAAAATCAACTCCACTGGTGGGCCCCAATAATCATCTCTGCTTGTGGGTGCCAGGAATAAATTCCACTGTTGGGCCCTTAGAATGAACTCCGCAGATAGGCCCCAAGAACCATTTCCATTGGTGGAACCAAGAATCAACGTCACCTGTTGGCCCCAAGAATCAACTCCACTGGTGGACCCCAGACATCCCTGTCTGATGAAGCTTAAACTGCCACTTAGATAAACAGGTAACAACAGCCCAATACTGTTTGTAGCCCTTAAGGTACAGTAGTTACTAACCTCTACATAACAGGAACACTTCACAAGATTGGTAATTTTTGGGGATTCTGTGACTCGTCTGAAAATCACAATTTGGCCCTTGTCAGATTCACTCAGATGCTTACACTTTTACCATCCATTTTTCCTGCTTTCAACCCATCAATTAATATACCCTAGCCCAAACGGCACCATCATCACCAGATAATTAACGTTATTCACTGCAAGTCATTGGTGTAGAATGACTTGTAGAATTTATTGGTGTAGAATTTATACTGTATGTATCTCTAGGTGTAAGTCACAATGGCCTCAGGATACAATATTTCTACCTCACATTGTTTTATTCTGGAACACTGTATCTTCAGACTACAAACCCTATACAGATGTGACTGATCCAACCAGATCCAACCAGATGTCAAGAACATTTTACTTGTAAACCATTTGTATTAGTCAGGTGCATGCAGTGATTGGGGGGCAAAAGTGCCTCGCTACAATACAGTGCGGTACTACATGTCCTGTACTGCTTTTACATGTATTAGTGAGGTGCATGCAGTGATTGGTGGTCTATAGCGCCTCTCTACAGTACAGTGCAGTACTACATGTCCTGTACTGCTCTTACATGTATTAGTGAGGTGCATGCAGTGATTGGTGGTCTATAGCACCTCTCTACAGTACAGTGCGGTACTACATGTCCTGTACTGCTCTTACATGTATTAGTGAAGTGCATGCAGTGATTGGCGGTCTAGTAGCTCCTCTCTACAGTACAGTGCGGTACTACATGTCCTGTACTGCTCTTACATGTATTAGTGAAGTGCATGCAGTGATTGGTGGTCTATAGCACCTCTCTACAGTACAGTGCAGTACAGTACTATATGTCCTGTACTGCTCTTACATGTATTAGTGAGGTGCATGCAGTGATTGGGGGACAAAAGTGCCACGCTACAGTACAATGCAGTACTACATGTCCTGTACTACTCTTACATATATTACTGAGGTGCATGCAGTGATTGGTGGTCTAGTAGCCCCTCTCTACAGTACAGTGCGGTACTACATGTCCTGTACTGCTCTTACATGTATTAGTGAGGTGCATGCAGTGTTTGGTGGTCTATAGGGCCTTTCTACAGTACACTGCGGTACTACATGTCCTGTACTGCTCTTACATGTATTAGTGAGGTGAAGGCAGTGATTGGCGGTCTATAGCACCTCTCTAATGTACAGTGGTACTACATGTCCTGTACTGCTCTTACATGTATTAGTGAGGTGCATGCAGTGATTGGTGGTCTATAGCTGCTCTCTACAGTACAGTGCGGTACTACATGTCCTGTACTGCTCTTTCATGTATTAGTGACTGATGGTCTATAGCGCCTCCCTACAGTACACTGCGGTACTACATGTCCTGTACTGCTCTTACATGTATTAGTGACTGGCGGTCTATAGCGCCTCCCTACAGTATAGTGCGGTACTACATGTCCTGTACTGCTCTTACATGTATTAGTGACTGGCGGTCTATAGCGCCTCCCTACAGTACAGTGCGGGACTACATGTCCTGTACTGCTCTTACATGTATTAGTGACTGGTGGTCTATAGCGCCTTCTCTACAGTACAGTGATGTACTACATGTCCTATGCTGCTCTTACATGTATTAGTGCAGTACATGCAGTGATTGGTGGTCTATAGCGCCTCTGTACAGTACAGTGCAGTACTACTTGTCCTGTACTGCTCTTACATGTATTAGTGCAGTGCATGCAGTGATTGCAGGTCTATAGTGCCTCTCTACAGTACAGTGATGTACTACATGTCCTATGCTGCTCTTACATGTGCCAGGAATAGCAGCTCCTTTGGGCACCAGATGAGGGCTCCACTTTCTTCTTTTTGTGTATAAAGACCATGACCCAAAGAAGCTCCTGTCCTCAATATAAAAAGGGATTTCCAGCAGCTTATTCTGATGCTATATGGAAGAACAAAATTTATCTGGATTAGCCATCTGTATTTTTTATTTTTTTTAATTCTGCATTATGTTGGTGACATTTTGGAGCCGAGAACCAATTACCAGTTTGAATTATGGACTCGACATACAATTGTTGTCCAGAGCCAATTACTATTTTATGTTGAGAGACCACTGCATATGTGTAAAACTTAGGTTTAGGGCTGCTATTACATATACGTTAGTGACTATGGCTGTTGCTTACACTTTGCCTCTCGTTACCGCTTTGTACCTGGACTTCCAGCTTGAAGCATGAATAATACTGGAAGTCTCCTACAGACCAGGACACAAAAGAGGTTGGGTTTATGCAAAGCCTGTCCCATAATGGGCATTCCAGGGCAATTCATGGGTGTTCCCAGGCAGAACGGGTGAGTTCCTTGGGGGCGAGGCTCAAATATCTTGGATCCCAGAATTAAAAGGTTGGCAAGAATGTCACGCACTATGAGAACTTTCTGAACTAAGCTAACTTGCAGTCTAATGTGAAACCAAAGATAAAGGGGGCTCTAAAGGGGCATTGACTGTGATGGTGGGCTTTTTGGTTATCACCCAGCTTTTCTATAAACAAGTCCTAGACCCATGATATGTATCATAAGTATATGAGGGTATTAACGCAGTCTTCTTACCACATTGATTAGCCTTAACCATGTAGGCAAAGGTAAACACAGACTATTACTAAATACACTGTTGTTTTGATTTCACTTCATTTCAGAGTTAGAATACGTTTTATCTCCAGCTTGTGTACACAAGCTTCCCTAGGTTACCAGCTATCTCTCTCTCTAAACTAGCAGTGGCCTGGATGGTAAAATCACGCCCTGATGTGCCTTATCTTTCTTACTGAATAACTTTAACCCTTTAGAGTTCTGTAACCTTGTGCCCTGCTGTTACATCCCTCCTATCACCATTATCCCTGTAACAGGCTCAGCGAGGAATAGCAGAACTAGAATGTCAGTCACTGCTGGAGACCTATCCACAACCTGAACAGTAGGTTAGAACCTGAAGCTGGCTGTAAAGAGCAGTCTCTGTGTAAAAGCTTGGTGAGACCATTCCTATAAAACCACTCCATTGCCAATATTTATCTAACAGGCTAAGCTAGGGATAGCAGAGCTAAAATGTCAGTCATTGCTGTAAAACCGCCCACAGCCTGAACAGAAAGTGGGAGCCTGAAGCTGTAGAACCACCCACAGCCTGAACAGAAAGTGTGAGCCTGAAGCTGTAGAACCACCCACATCCTGAAGATGAAATGAGAATCTGAAGCTGTAGAACTGCCCACAGCCTGAGCAGGAAGTGGGAACCTTAAGCTATAGAACCCCCCACAACCTGAACAGAAAGTGGGAGCCTGAAGCTCTAGAACAGCTCACAGCCTGAACAGAAAGTGTGAGCCTGAAGCTGTAGAACCACCCACATCCTGAAGATGAAATGAGAATCTGGAGCTGTAGAACTGCCCACAGCTTGAGCAGGAAGTGGGAACCTGAAGCTGTAGAACCCCCCACAACCTGAACAGAAAGTGGGAGCCTGAAGCTGTAGAACCGCTCACAGCCTGAACAGAAAGTGGGAGCCTGAAGCTGTGGAACCACCCACAGCCTGAAGATGAAATGAGACTCTATAGCTTTAGAACTGCCCACAGCCTGAGCAGGAAGTGGGAACCTGAAGCTATAGAACCCCCCACAACCTGAACAGGAAGTGAGAGCCTGCGGTTGTAGAACACTCCAATTCTTTGGGGCATGTTCACAGCTCAATGGCTGGACTAAACTGACCCCAGAAGCTGGCAACTTGCCAGGTTCTGGGGTCAGTTTAGTCCAGCCATTGAGCTGTGAACATGCCCCAAAGAATTGGAGTGTGTTTTGAGTAAGTAATGTCCCATTTTTGTATGTTTTTTCCTGCTGTTGTAGAACCACCCACTGCCTGAACAGGAAGTGAGAGTCTGAAGCTGTACAACCACCCACAGCCTGAACAGAAGGTAAGACCTAGAAGCTTTAGAGCTGACCACAGTCTGAAATGAAAGTAGGATCCAGAAGCTTTAGAACCAGCCACAACCTGAAACGGAAGTAGGAACCTAAAGCTTTAGAGCCGCCCACAACCTGAACAGGAAGTGAGAGTCTGAAGCTGTAGAACCACAAACAGCCTGAACAGGAAGTAGGGCCCTGAGGCTTTAAAGCCGCCCACAGCCTGAACAGGAAGTAGGGCTCTGAGGCTTTAAAGCCGCCCACAACCTGAACAGGAAGTTGGAGCCTGAAACTGGATGTGAAGAGCAGGCCCTGTGAAACAGTATGGTGAGAACACTCCTTTAAGGTGCCCTGAGTTGTGTATAGGTGCAGTATGGAACCCACAAGCCTTCTATTTCATATGGATGAGTTCAGAGTTTTGTGGCATGCGATAAAGGATACCATATAGAACAAATTGCCTTTGGTGATAGCAGCTCTGTAATATGGTGCACACAGAGGCCTTTACCTGTTATAGTGCAGAATCAAAAAGACACTGTACAGTCTGCTGCATGCATCTCAGAGGTCCAAAAAGCAGCTGCAATTCTAGGAAGGAAACCAAATGGTTAACACATCCCTAAACTCCAGAATGATGATTATATAAAACTGTATACTGAAAGGCCACCAGTGATAATAATGTGACCCCCGCTAATCCATTCTATTAACCATTAGTCATAAGTCTGAAAATAGTATCAGTCTTATTAAGTTGTCACTCCGCGGAGGAGCACGCGGCTGACGGAGCGCTTCTATTACAGAGAAGTCGGGTTCATAGGCTCATTATAACGCTATGTCCAAATGAGTCGCAATGTTCTTTGCCATCTCCCGGTATCATATTGAAATATTTAATCTTGTGGTTTTCAGGGTAAGGTTGCCGGGGATCGATGAATATTGGGTTACTGGCATGAAGTTCTATAATGGACTCAGATGATGTTCCTGACAAAGTCAAAGTGAAACCCAAGATCCATAAAAACAATTGCCCCATGAAAAAAAAAAAAAACTTCCATTACAGAGGGAGATTATGTGCAATGTATTCAAGAAGACCTAGAAGATCCCCTATCCCGTTCACAGTGTAACCCCTTAGTAACAAACGTTTTAACACAGCCTTTATTTTCGTTGCGTTTGTTTTTTCCTCCCCTTCTTCTAAAAGCCATGACTTTTTCTATTTTTCGGTCTGTATAGGGCTTGTTTTTTGTGGGACAAGATGTACCTTTTAATGGTGTGATAGACCATGTACAGCGCCCTGGAATCAATGGTGCTTTAAAATAAATAATAATAATAATAATAATAATAATAGACCGAATCATAGAGCATGC
The DNA here is from genome assembly GCA_025379985.1 of Phyllomedusa bahiana. Taxonomy (NCBI): domain Eukaryota; kingdom Metazoa; phylum Chordata; class Amphibia; order Anura; family Hylidae; genus Phyllomedusa; species Phyllomedusa bahiana. The sequence continues at coordinate 58,522 of JAODAL010015127.1, read as the reverse complement.
CCCCCAAAAAATTCTATATGGGATGGAATGTGAACAAAAACGGAACCGCGCCATTTTTGCGTGGGTCTCGCCATCGTGAAGTTCACTGCTCGGTATAAATAACATTTCATCTGTATTCTGAATGTCGGTACAGTTCCGGTGATATCAAATATGTAGGGTTTTCATTACTCTTAATTATTAAAATTTGGGCTGCAGTGCCATTTTCTGTGACCTATAACTTTTCTGTTTTTCCATCAATGGACAAGAGTAAGGGCTCATTTTTTGCAGGCTGAAGTTTTTATTGGTATATTTTTGGAATAAATGCTACTTTTTGATCACTTTTTAATTTACATTTTTTTGGGATGTGAAATGACCAAAAAAAAACCCCAAAATTTCGGCCTTTGGAATACTTTTTACAAGTGTTCATCGTACAGGAGAAATTATATTCTATTTTAATAGATCGAATATGAGCAACTTTTTTAGAATTATTTTTTATTTGTAAAATGGCAAAAGGGGGGTGTTCTGAACTTTCATATTTTTAATTTTTGTATAACTTTTTTATCTTGTAGTCCTCCAATGGTGTGATCACTTATGCAGTATTCTGCATTTTACAAATGTATAATGCAGAATGCTGTATAAGCGATCTATGTAGTGACCATATAGTGTAACAGGTGATCTGAAGACATATACGGGATTACAGTGCAGTTACATGCAGTGACTCACAGGTGACGCCTCCTCTGATGAAAGTCGTTCTTCTTTCTTTTTCTTCTCCATTCAGCTCAGATCGCCATGATGAGTTCTCCCAGCCATGACTCGTCTCTGCAGAATTTACCACACAAACATTTCAGAATCCTCACTTTTCCAGCACCTATATACCTACCTACCTACCGGGGGGAGAGGGTTATATATCTCCCAGCCTAAAGGGTGTCTATACAGGAAAGCAAAGAGACACCCCATCCCCACAGCAACTTTCTTTCTTATAATAGAAAAGCTAGGTACCAGCTGTGTGGGATGTTGAGTCACCCATCGTTGTTATATAGGTCCTCATTAGGTAGGAAAATATACAGACCCCTCCCCTCCCCCGTAGGTAGATGTATCGGTTTCCTCAATAGTTAGGTATATAGCCCCATGATAGATAGGTATATAAATCTTATTAGTAGGTAGGTATATAAGTGCCCTTGGTAGATAGGCATATAGGCGCCTTCAGTATGTAGACAGGTACATATGGCCCCCTGTAGGTAGTTTTTCTATTCCCCCACAGTAAAGAAGTAGGTATATAGGTCCCCTAAGTAAGTATATAGTCCCCCAAAAGAGAAAAATATAGGTAGGTAGGTGAGCACAGTAAGTAGGTAACTATATTGCTCCCCCAGTAGATAAATAGACAAACAGAGCCCCCATGTAGGTATGTATATAGTCACCTTCAGTAGCTAGGATGTTATATAAGGTCTCCAGTAGGTAGGTTAATAGGTTGCTTTGGTAGGTAGATATATAGGTTATCCCAGTAGGTAGGTATATACTTTAGGTCCCATAGTAAGTTGGTAGGGATATAGGGTCCCCTAGTAGGTTGGTGGGTATATGGGTCCTTCAGTATGTAGATATCTATATAGGTCCCCCAGTAGGTTGGTAAATTGGTGGTTATATAGGGCCCCCATTAGAATGGTAGTTATATAGGGACCCCAGTATGTACATATGTATATAGGTTCCCCAATAAGTTGGAAGTTATATAGGGCCCTCAGTAGATAAATATATATGTCCCTTAGTAGATTAACTCTGTATATATAGGGCTCTCCAGTATATAGGTAGGTCTATATGTCCCCCCAGTAGATTATAGACTCTCCCAGTCTGTAGGTAGATTTATATGTCCCCCAATAGGTTATAGGGCACCTCAGTAGGTAGATATATATGTCCCCCAGTAGGTTGTAGGTTTATCGGGCTCCCCAGTCTATAGCTAGATCAATGTGCCCCGCTGTAGGTTAGAGGACTCCCCAGTCTGTAGGTAGGTATATATTTCCTCCCAGTATGTTATAGAGCCCCTCCAGTCTGTAGGTAGGTATATATGTCTCCCAGCAGGGATAGGTATATCGTTTTCCCCAGTGTGTAGGTAGGTCTATATGTACCCTCAGTAGTTTATATAGCCCCCCAGTCTGTAGATAGGTATATATGTCCTCCCAGTACATTATAGGGATTCCCAATCTGTAGGTAGGTATATATGTCCCAGTTGGTAGGTATATATGTCCCCCAGTCAGTTATAGGTGTGTAGGGCTCCCCACACTATAGGTAGGTGTATATGTCCTGCAGTAGGTTACAGGACTCCCCAGTCTGTATGTAGGTAATAATACAGTATATATATAATAATAATATAATATATATATAATATATTATATATATATATATATATATATATATAAATATATATATATATATATATATATATATATATCCTCAGGTTATAAGGCTGCTCAGTCTGTAAGGAGGTATATATGCCTCCAGGGGCGTAACTAGCGAAGCCTGGGCCGTATAGCAAACTTTTGGATGGCTTGCGGGGTAGCAGACGTGTTAGCAGCTGCTTCGAGGCCCACAATGATAAGTGTCTCAGCCCAGACCCCCCCCAAGGACGCGGGCCCCAAGGACGTAGCTGCTACGTCTGCTACCCCGGTAGTTCCACTCCTATATGTCCCCCAGTAGGTTATATAGCTGCCAAGTCTGTAGATAGGTTTATGTGTCGCCAAGTAGGTATAGGTAAATCATTTTTTTTCAGTAGATATAGGTATATAGGTTCCCCAGTAGGTATAGATATATAGGTTGTCCCCCAGTAGCTATAGGTATATAGGTAGCCCCCCAGTATCGATATGGGTTTATAGGCTGATAAAAAAGTACTGATCTCTTCCCGATCCCCTGATGAAGCTCTCACTGCTCCGTGTCCCCCACAGACGGCATGACATCATCATGCCACGCAAGCGACATGATGACATTCTCACGCCGCTTGTGCTGTATACTACAGAGGGCTGTCAACCTGCTTGTGACCCACTAGAGTACTCCACAGGGCAGGAAGCTCTCGTGCTCTGCTCACAGGAGCCTTCAGATATATACGTGTCCAGATGACGCGTATACAGTTGAAAAGACCGCCAGCGCTCTGGGCCTATGGCAGAAGCTCGGAAACCAGTGATGGACCACTTCGGAGCACCGTCGGTTTTAAACGGGGCCCAGGCCCAGGATAAAACTGCCTAGGGGTGCCCCTGTAACAATGAAAAGAAGTACTTGGCCATTAAAGTGGGGTAATCCCATCTCACTTCAGCGCTCGGTGGAGTCACCTTTCTGTTCTGTGCAGCCACAGATGGGGGGTGTAGACGTATGAAACACAAACAAAGGCTTACAGCTCAATGGCTGGACAATAGACTAATCCCAGTAGGAGGCAATATGAGCCCTAGTGCTACCTGGGAGAGATATAACAGGCGTAGATAACGAATGAGCAACAGCTCACACACACATCCACTAGGAGGACAACTGAATGATAAAAAACTGCACATTGGATAAGAACCAGTTTACACCAGTATGCAGAAAAGCCACAATATTATACAAAGGAAGACTGCACATATGCTAATACTATAATTGCATACAGATACAAATGGTGCCAATTATACTGTTACGTGTGGTTCACCATGCTCTCTTACAACTTATGATGCCTCTAATATTCAAGTAGCAGTAGCTATGGTACCTGCATGTCCCATGATGTCTTACATCATGGTGGGGCCTTACATCAACTTGCCAATGGCAGGTTGGCGGTAGAGAGAACAATATACAGAAAATATGCCCTTATCACTAGTGCAGTCTGGGAAACAAAACCAGCAGAGGCACTGGACATAATATTGTGAGGTGAGAACTGTTTTCGTCGCAGTTCATATTAACTAATGTTTGATAGGATTCTTAGAACAGATCTGTTATGGCCTTTTTGTCCTCAGCAGCACGGGGCAGGGAATTGGATAATGTTACCAGTTACCACTGATACAGCAGCACAATCTCCATCATCAATGGGAACTAATTTCATTGCTGTAAGCATAACACTTTCTGGCAGGACACCGGTAGTGTAATTCATGGAGGACTCGCAGCCAAAACTGAGCTAAAACACATTTACTAGTCAGTATGATGAGAATCAGAGCCAGCGAGACTTTCTACTCTAATAAACTATATTGATTTCAGCCTGGTTTACACTATATTAACAATGGACAGATGTCCAGGATAAAACAACACTTCTTGGAAATTTAACCAAATCTAATTTCTACCAGCTTCGGGAAAACATCTTTAGATACATGTGGGTGGCTTTACTCAAAGGATTGAATGTGCACCAACAGTATCATGGGAAAATTTTAATTCAAATGGGAATTAACCAAACAGTCTAAACACGGGGGAATTTATACCAAATTAACCCCTTAGCAACAATGGGCTTATGGGTATGTCCAGACTTGGACTGGCCCACAAGGATGCAAGGGAAAGAGAGTTAGAAAGCAGGAGTCATTTGCAAGAGTGAATTCCATGGTAAACCTAAAGGGTTTCCAAACAAATATCCACTGGTGGGCCCAAAAATAATCCACTGGTGGGCCCCAAGAGTGAACTCCACTGATGGGCCCCAAGAATCAACTCCACTGGTGCCCCCAAGAATCAATTCAACTGGTGGGCCCCAGAAATCAACTCCACTGGTGGGCCCCAAGAATCAACTCCACTGGTGGGGTCCAAGAATCAACTACACGGGTGGGTTCCAAGAATCAACTCCACTGGTGGGCCCCAGAAATCAACTCCACTGGTGGGTGCCAAGAATCAACCCACTGGTGGGCCCCAAGAGTAAACTCCACTGATGAGCCCCAGGAATCAACTCCACTGGTGGGCCCCAAGAATCAACTCCACTGGTGGTCCCCAAGAATCAACTCCACTGGTGGGCCCAAGAATCAATTTCCCACTGGTGGGCCCCAAGAATCAACTCCACTGGTGGGGCCCAAGAATCAACTCCACTGGTGGGCCCCCAAGAATCAACTCCACTGGTGGGACCCAAATCAAACTCACTGGTGGGCCCAAATTAACTCCACTGTTGTGCTCCATGAATCAACTCCACTGGTGGGCTCCGAGAATCACCTCCACTGGTGGACCCCATGCAACCTAGTCCAACACTGGGTACGGTATTATTGTTAAGGATGTATGGAGAAGATGCAAGCTGTTAATTTTAACTGAGACCCGCCACCAACAGCAGGGATAAAAGCTGGCTCCGATCTCTGTTGCTTAAAGGGATGTTCCTGGACTGATTAATACTCGTTCATCTATCGGGGTATAAGTAAAAATAAAAGAGAAGACTCAAACTTACCTCCCGGACGCTCCCGTTCACTCCCGGCTGCCGTGTGTTTTCATGTCGGCTGGTGACAGTGTGGTCTTTGATTGGCTGGAGTTGTCAATGTAAACTATGGACAATCATTTCTTACTTTCTGGTTGAACACACTCGCAGCCAGGAGTGAACAGGAGCATCCAGGAGGTAAGTATGAGTCTTCTCTTCTATCTCTACTCATACCCCAATGGACGAACGAGCATTAACTAGTCTGGGACCACACCTTTAATTCTATACATGCTGCGGCAATTGTGACTGTGTTGTTGGTTGGCACCCTTGCGACAAGATTGTGAGGTGCTGCGTGAATGGCATGGTATGGCATTTGAAAGCTTAATAAAGGTTTTCGTAGCTGCCATGTTACTGCTCCTATTACTTCCTGCCGAATAGAAGCTCCATATATATTTACTGTATATATGTTTATATATATATATATATATATATATATATATATATATATATATAGTCAAAATACAAAATCTGCTAAGCACATCCGTTTTGAAGAATAAACGTATAGGTGCACACTCTTTGACTGTTTTTGCTACTCTTTGCTACTGATATTGTGGAAGGGGAAGGTGTGGCTGTGTTGCTGGTAGGAATCGGCCGAGAGAATCAGGGACTGGTGCTTGCTCATGCTGCTCCAGCACATCGGCAACAAAGGACCGCTTGGGCTTGGAAGTGGCAGAGGAGGAGGCAGAAGCTGTCATGGTGGTTGGAAGCCCAGAACCAGTGTGGCCTTTTTTTCTCCAAGCGACTATTCCACAGCAATTCATGCTTTCCATGCATGTGCCTGTTCATGCTCATGGTGCCTAAACTCTTTTTATTCTTTCTTCTACTGATGCGTTGATGGCAAATCAGGCATATTACGTCAGTCGGCGAATCTGAGGCTTGATGGAAAAAGGCCCAGGCTTCACAGGTCCTGGACCTCTTTGACTGTGAAAACCAAGTAGCAGTGTTCCCGCTGCCAGCACTGACCACAGCTGGCGGAGTAATGTCAGCAGACTTGTGCGACCGCCCTCTCCCTTTCTGAGGCCGGACCCACATTGACACTACCCATCATCCTCCTCCTTCACTGCTGATGCGCCCGCCAGCTGCTGCACAAAAGACCCCGATGGATCCTCACAGTCATCATCATCACACATGACCCTCTTCCTCACAGTCTACATCCTAAAGCTGCGGGCTACAAGCCACAGGCACTGCGAGGCATTGCTGACCGCTTGGGATTTCTGCCGACAGACCAACTTCCTTGTCCTCCTCTGAGGGCATCGGCAATTGGGCGTCAGAGCAGATAAATCCATCCTCTTTGGTCTCTTGATCTTTTGAAATGCCTTCTGACCCCAACCGCCTTCTGTGATCAAAGAGCTCTTCAGAATATGGATTATTTGGAGTGGTCTGTATATTGGGTTGTGACATTCGGCCCGTGTTTGCATCAGGTTTGCTGTTGATGATGATGATGATGATGACATGTGTGGTCGTGACTGAGAGGAAGAGGAGGTAAAACCGCTGGATGCAGGGTCTGACAACCACTGAAGAACAGATTGGCGACGCTGTTCAGTAATGAGACGCACAGGGAACTGAGCAAGCGATGACAGGCCTGACGGTCCTGAATTTGATGATGTGCTCGCTTGTGTGTTGTCCAAGCACTGGAAGGAGTGCCTTGTCTCACATCTCTATCTCCACTTCCTACGCCCCTCCTTGCTGGCTTACCACCTCTAGTTCTCACCATGTTCAAAAGCTAAATATTATAGCTCTGCACGTGGCACAAGATATATGTAATAAAAAAAACAGAAGTGCATATATACTGTATGTGGATCACAATAATGCACTCGTGTATTTCAGCGTTATGTGGACCTAAAATCTGGCAAAATTACACTTTCTGGCATTGAGTAAGATTTAGCAACAGAGAGTACTCTATTTCCTGGATATATATCTTTTATGACAGTAACACACGGTATATTTGAAAGGTATTTCACCACCAAAACTTCCAAAAATGAACTTTTCTCCACTCAGTATAATTTCACCATCCATCCACTATTTAAAATATATTGCTTTGTATAGGAGATTTGGAGACAGTGTGTTATACAATTACTGAACCCCCAAAACTATCAAAATGACATTTTTTTCCCTTCAGAATAATTTTCACCAACCAACCAACAACTATTTAAAATATAGTACAGAGAGTGAGCTGAAATGGCATTCAGAATGCAATACAGTGAAATAATATATATAACATGGTCATGTGATTTTAGCAGCCACTGAGAGCCCTACACCTCAGCGATGACGTTTTCAACACTTCTCTATGTTCTGCACTCATTGATTGGCCACCAAAAGTGCAGAAAGGCTCTGAACACTATTAAAATGGCAAACTCGACCATTTACTCGAATGAACAGTAAAAGTTTGGTTCGAGTTTGAGAAAATCGAGATGTTCGACTCAAACTTAATTTCCCCCGAACGGTTCGATCAACACTAATTACAAAGTGCCGCAGGTGTCCGTTAATGCACCTAATTTTGTAGTGCATCTGATTATAAATCTAGAGAACAGGGCTGAAAGGACACCAGACTACTGGCGCATTATTATTGAAGACAGAGTTGGGGTGCAACCTATACATACACATACCATTAAACAAAGTAGTACAATTAAACAAATATTGCTGTGGGCCTGCTGGGAACTGTTGTTCAACACATACATATACCTGAGAAGAGATAAAGAAAAACATGATCAAATGGTAGTAGGGCCTCTGAGGTGTGCTGTAGCAGTTTCTGTCATATTTCATCACTTTAAAATCTGTAATTTCAAAATATGGCACTTCAATTGATGGCAAATAGACCGTCGGTCACATAGGCCTGAGGTCTATTATTATTATTATTTATTTTAGAGCGCCCATGGTTCCAGAGCGCTGTACATTCGGGTTGCATACATAACAGGTCAAACAAGTACAAAGGTGACAAATTAATAATTAAAGACTGGTCCAGAAGGAGAGAGGTTTCTGCCCGTGAGGGCTTACAATCTACAAGGAAGGTGGGAAGAGACAGAAGGTGAGGGGCAGACATGTTTGTGGGGGGTATAGGAGCAACTGGGTTATTGTTGATTATAGGCAATCCTGAAGAGATGGGTTTTCAGGTTGCTTTTGAGGCTATTGGGAGTGGGGGAGAGTCTGATGTGTTGGGCAGTAAGTTACATAGTGTGGGGGAAGCACAGGAGAAGTCTTGGAGACGGTTATGTGAGGAGCTGATAAGGGGAGAGCAGAGGAGAAGGTCCTGTGAGGAGCGGAGATTGCGTGAGGGGAGGTATCTGGGGATTAAGGCAGAGATGTATGGAGGGGAATGGTTATGGACAGCCTTGTAGGTCAAGGTTACTAACTTGAACTGGATTAGCTGGGCAATGGGAAGCCAGTGAATGAATTGGCAGAGGGGAGAGGCAGAGGAGTATCGAGGAGAGAGGTGAATCAGATGGGTGGCAAAGTTAAGGATGGATTGGAGGAGAGCGAGGGTTCTAGATGGGAGGCCACAGAGAAGGATGTTGCAATAGTCTAGGCGTGAGATGACGAGGGCATGGACCAGCATTTTTGTGCTTTTGAAGTTAAGGAATGAGCGGATACGGGAGATGTTTTTCAGGTGGGGCGGCAGCAGAGGTGAGGGCTTGAATGTGTGGTTTGAAGGACAGGTTGGAATCAAAGGTTATCCCAAGGCAGTGGACTTGGGGAGCCGGTGAGAGAGTGTAGCCATTAACTGGTAATGTTGGACTTGGTGTCGTGGAATTTGTTTGGTAGCAGCATGATGGTGATATGTATGGTGAGGTATTTGCTCCTTGTATTATCTAGTAACTGCATTACTTATTAAGAGATCCAGGTAAATGTTTGGGGTTCTATCCAAAAGTTTGACATGGGGCCCAGGCTTCTCTAGTTATGCCCCTGGATCAAAGGTCCTATTGTATAGGCTCTATGTACATGAAAAAGTCACGGGGCCTGAGGTTTCATGTTATATAACAAGTTGGTATTCTAGATAAGAACTTGTGGTGTCATATGTGGCAGCATGTAAAGGGGTGCAAATTTATAGTTATGTTTAGATGTATAAATACATGTGCAGATGTAAGGGTATGCAACTGTATATTTGAGTTTGTGTGGGTAGGTATGAGACAGTGTGTACTGCAGTATAGTAATGTGTACAATGATGCTTAGTCATTCAGATGTCAATAAGGGTTAACTGAGTCTAGAGTAGGAGGTAGTGCTGCTGAGCTGAATGGGGAGGAGATAGGATTTACACAGCTAAATAGGGAAGCCTGCCAGTTCTGTACTCAGTTCAGTTCTCCCAGTTGTAAGCAGCAGAAAAAGGGGAACCCTGCCTATCTGCCGGATATATGTAGGGTAGGCTGTGGGTGGACACCTGACTCACTGATAGTCCAGCAAGCAGAAGGTTTCCAGAAGAGGATATCAGTGACACAGGCAGAAGCAATGGGGGATTGAACCCTGGAGGTACAGGTGGGTAGAATGGGTGAGAACTGCCGTTACAGTGTGGACTATCCCAGAGAGGAAGACATCAGCATGAGTGAGTCGCTCAGGAAAATTGTTGTTGTATTGGAGATGTGTACCATTGCTTGGTGTCATGCTCAGAAGATATCTTCACAAGTATCAGTGTCATGGGTAAATGTCTGAAGTTTACTGAGCTATTGTCTGTCAATTATTCAATAGTCATTGCACCACAGGACTACTACCACCATCTTTACTATTCCACCCATCCGCAATGGACCCGCAACCTGTCCGTATCTTTACAAGTATCTTAACTGCTTGACGACTGCCCGTAGACTATAAACGTGTGGGCAGCGATCCTTTATCTCTCCACAGATGTTCTGGAACTAATTGTGCAGTGTGTGCACTGAGAAGGCAGGAATGGATTATTATTGTCCCTGCCTTTCCGATCATTGTAAATACAGCACTCAAAAAACACTGTATAGACAGGTAGGCAAGAAGCCTCGATAATTGCAATAGCTCTCCAGTGACTTTAGGGGAAGGGAGGGAGTATTTCACTTGTAATTCCCTGTAATTGAGGCTAATATATCTGCCCCAGTTGCAGGGGAAATCAGAAAAAAAAGTTATATATCTTATGGAAGGCACAATAGGTAATATTAAAAAAACCACACAGGAAATAAGGTGTATTTTAGAAAAATGCTAACAGTCTTAAACCCCGCCCCCGATGACCCTAAAACTTTATATCACCTATATATGAATGTCTGGGACAGAAAAGTGACACAGTTACAATACTTATTTTAGCACCACCTTTGCTGTTGTAAAAAAATGATAATAAAATAAAACTTTTTCCCCTCATTATATATTTGAGGATCTTCAAAATGAAACATGTTTTGGGACTTTCAGGCATGACCATGCCAAACCATTGTGAGGCATTCAAAATTGTTAAATATGATGATCAGAACCGGGAAAGGTTGGATTATCCCAACATAGTACCTGTAAAAACGTTGGACTGGAGTTGTTTCTAGAGACCCACTAGTGCAGTTGTTTCTTTGGGACCACAAGTGGGGTTGATTCTCAGGGCCCCACCAGTGGAGTTGAATCTTGGGGCCAGTGTTGAACTACAGTACCTAAGGCCCACCAGTGGAGTTGATTCTTGGAGTCCAGTAGTGGAGTTGATTCTTGGAGTCTACCGGTGAAGTTGATTCTTGAGGCCTAACGGTGGAGTTGATTCTTGGACCACCAGTGAATTTGTTTCTTGGAGTCCACTAGTAGAGTTGTTTCTTTTGATTCACCAGTTAAATTGGTTCTAGGGGTACACCAGTGGAGTTGATTCTAGGGGCCCACCAGTGGAGTTAATTCTTGGGGCCCACCAGTGGAGTTGATTCTTGGGAACCACCAGTGGAATTGATTCTTGGGGCCAACCAGTGGAGTTATTTCTCTGAGACCACCAGCAGAGTTCTTTCTTTAAGACTACCAGTAGAGTTGATTCTTGGGGCTAGTGTTGAACTGGGGTACCTAAGGCTCAGGGGTCCACCAGGGGAGTTGATTATAGTGGCCCACCAGTGGAGTTTATTCTTGGAGCTCACCAGTGGAGTTGATTCTTGGGGCCCACCAGTGAAATTTATTCTTGGAGCTCACCAGTGGAGTTGATTCTTGGGACCCATTAGGGCAGTTGATTCTTGGGGCTCATTAGTGGAGTTGATTCTTGGGGCTTACCCTTCATGACTGCACATGCTCTTAGTCTTTTTCTTTCTTTTTCTGCCTTTCTCCCTGAAAATTAGCCCCATGTCATAGGATCCATTGAGGGTTTCCGCTGTTTGCCTGTGGCTCAATGTGGGTCTGACTATGATCCATTGAGAAGTCCCAGGGATCACCAAGTGATGATCTGAAGAAGGTTGAGAAGTCCTGTTATAGTTAAAGATAAAATTCAACATAATTTTTACTGAATGTGGAAATGTAATAATACCATATAATTTATTAGAAATTATTAAAAGTTCAATTGGCTTAAAACCCTGAGGATGAAACTGAATCTTGATCAACAATCGATTTGTTTTGGAGACTTTATTTGATTTTTCAGATTTTTGACTGCAAAGTTAAATCAAGAGATTGCACTGGCAGGACTGATATGTAAGTGGTTGTTGTAAGGAAGCAATATATGGCGCCAAGCATTATATGGAGCTCCCCCTCAATCTACAACAGGAGTTTCCCAGAACTTCAAAGTCCCAACCAGAGATTCCCATACAGTGTAACCTCTTGGAGATTACCATCCAAAATTGCAGTGATATATCATCTCCTGGTGTGGTCCTTCGGAAACAAAGGTTAATGCACACATAATATCAGGGCATTACAACTCCATCACATAAGATCTAGGCCTAATAAGGAGTGGTCTTCCCCATGAGGAAGACTTTTGAAGAGGCTTCCTCAGATAAGGCTTCTAAACAGGATAGAAAGAACAACCATAAACCCTTTCCAATCTCTCCGAAAGGCTACTTCTATTGTAAGACCATCCGTGCCATGAAGATTTCAATTTTATGTATATCCTGTGTATATTGACTTCTTTAAAAGGGTTTTCTCACCACAATGATGAGCTTTTAACATGTAGAGAAAGGTAAATGAAGGTTTTAACCAAATACATTGTTGTCTTGATTTTTCTTTGTGCAGGAGATAAAGAAGATTTTATCTACTGCTAGTGTACACAAGTTTCTCTTGGTTACTGACCACGTCTCCCTGCTCTTTCTCTTATCTGATTGCTCTAAGCTGTAGGCCAACCATGGTGAGTCACTCCCTTCTGAGTCTTATCTCCATCACAGGAGTTTGTTTATCTAAGTTAATGACAAGTTTTAACCTTTAGAGCTATGTAGCCTTGTGCACTACAGATTATAAACCTCTTGCACTTATGGCACTGTAACAGTAACAGCTAGGAATAGCAGAGCTGATATGTCAATCACTGCTATAGACCCACCCAAGGCCTGACCAGTAAGGGCCACATGTATGAAACTGTTTAGTCTAAAACTCACTATTTTGCCCTTAGTAACCTATGGTTTTAGACCTAAACAGGTTCATATATGTGACCCTAAGTGTGAGTCTGAAGCTTGCTGTTACTCTGTAAAAGAGCATAGTGAGACAATACCTTTAAGAGGACCACTTCTTTTGGGTGCTCATCTCAGTGTATAGCCTTAGTAGCCCCAGTTTGGGTCAGACACCTTAAGCTATTTACTTCTTTGTTAGTTGTCTCCATAATCCAATGCCTCCAAGTATTTTAGAATCCTGGAAGTGTCTGAGATTCCACACAGTTCTCCAGAACAGAATTTTCTAACACTTGGCATAGGAACAAATAGTCACTGGCAGATGATTACTGACCGGCTTGTCAGAGGTGGTTTTTAAGCAGTTTTACAGTACTTTAAAGAAACAGTCACAAACCCCCCCCAAAAAAATTATCACAAGATCTGCTTTTCTCTCTATTCACACTATAGAGGCACAGCACACTTGCTGGTTAGAACTCATACTGGGCACTCACGCTTTTGGTTCGCAGATCACTCAAGGTGGCGCTGTTGTTGGGATTGGAGTTTTCTCTACACACACAATGTCATTGTAACAAGCGCTGGTATAAGCCACTTCAGGGAGCGGAGTCTAAATAGCCTCCCGATTTTCTCAGGAGCCCGCCACCAGGCAGGTTGGACATGCTGCGGTGGTAGACTACCAGGTTGCTACTCTTGATGTGCTTTGCTTGTGATGGCAGCAGGGGTGCAGCGTGGTACAGAATCGACAGGCAAACTCGTAGTCGAGGACAGACAAAAAGGTCAGGGCAGGCGGCAGGCAACGTGCTCAGTGGATGGAGGCAAGGGTCGTAATACACGACAGAATTAGGACTCTGTGAGTGCTTTCTCTATGGCTCAGAGCACAATAGATCTGATAAGGCAGGAAGGGAGTGGCCAGAATATATAGGATCAGCACCCAACAATTGTCCAGTTATTGGGACGGTGGCCCCTTACATTTTACTGAGCAGGGATGTCCGCGGCCGGCAGAGATGTGCAGGGAAGCAGGAATGCGGCGAAGTGAGTAACTATGCAGCAGAGCAGGAGAAGCTGCGACAGGTACACGAGTGTGCCCACGGCACAACAGTCAGATCATAACTCCATGCCATTCAGGCTCAAGGCACTAGTGCAAGGCTCCAGGCATTGTCATATAGCATCCAGGCAATTATTGCCATATAGGCTCCAAGGAGGGCCATATAGGCTCTAGGCACTACTATACAGGCCCTGGGCACTGCTGCTTGGCTCTGGACAGGCTCCAGGCACTGCTGTAAGGCTACAGGCACTGCCATATAGGCCTCATGCTCTCATGAACAGGCTCTATGTACTGCCATACAGGCTCTGAGCACTGCTGGACAGGCTTCAGGCACTGCTGAACAGGCTCCATGCACTGCCATACAGGCTCCATGCACTGCCATACAGGCTCCATGCACTGCCATACAAGGGCCATGCACTGCCATACAGGCTCCACGCACTGCCATACAGGGTCCATGCACTGCCATACAGGGTCCATGCACTGCCATACAGGGTCCATGCTCTGCCATACAGGCTCCATGCTCTGCCATACAGGGTCCATGCACTGCCATACAGGGTCCATGCACTGCCATACAGGCTCCATGCACTGCCATACAGGGTCCATGCACTGCCATACAGGCTCCATGCACTGCCATACAGGCTCCATGCACTGCCATACAGGCTCCATGCACTGCCATACAGGGTCCATGCACTGCCATACAGGGTCCATGCTCTGCCATACAGGCTCCATGCACTGCCGTACAGGCTCCATGCACTGCCAAAGGCTCCATGCACTGCCATACAGGCTCCATGCACTGCCAAGGGTCCATGCACTGCCATACAGGCTCCATGCACTGCCATACAGGGTCCATGCACTGCCATACAGGCTCCATGCACTGCCGTACAGACTCCCAAGTCCACAGAGCATAAATGTGATTGACAGCCAGCATCCTTTGGGTTATCACAAGGGCACAATTGTGTCGGCACCATCACAGCGCAATACACAGTATTTCTAGTACTTTGCAGGATGTAGAGGGTTACATAGTTTCCTGTCCTCCTTTCATTAATGAAATTGAACATTATACATTATTATAATCTGTTATTAAGAAATTCTGTTTTCCTGCGTCCATTGGACCGGCGCCCGGTTGCATATTTCATTTAACTTGTAACATTATATCATTTGCAGAAGGTCCAGACAATCAATTTGCACTATTGGCCCCTACAGATTAGTTTTGCAATAAGGAAATGAATGACTGGGTGGATGTGTGTCAATGTTGACCTTCACATTTTGGCATCCTGTGAACTAATCCAGGTGTTATTCCTACCTGTGAGCTACAATAATCTCAGGACACTATCTCAGCAGCGGGAGACATTAATCAGGCAATAGTGAAAAAACAAACAAGACACAATCACTAAACGGAATGACTAAATGTGATTATCCAATGGACAGACACACATCGGGGCACGTTGTATACTGCGGTGAGGGCAGCGGCGTACACCATGTACACTGCTCTTATCAGGAAGATTAGCGCTAACAGTTGATTGCTATGTAAAGTACTGAGAGTTTGTTTTTATAGTTATAGTTCCGTCATCATATGTGGTGATGCACACGTTTATGGCAGTGAATACATAAGTCATATTTGACCCGGTTTGACTAGCCCACAGGGGAGCAGGAGAAACCCCCAGTGGGCCCCTCGGTGTTGTGGGCTTGGGGCTCCTTTTCAGAGAAAAAAGCAGAGAAAGAGAGGCAGAATGCAAGGGGCATGTGCAGTAGCTGTAGGATGGGCTGCAAGTATCAGCTTCCCTAGTGAGGTCCAAGAATCAACTCCACTGGTGGGCCTCAAGAACTAATCCCACTGGTGGGTCCAAAGAATCAACTCCACTGGTGGACGCCAAGAATCAACTCCACTGGTGGGCCTCAAGAACTAATCCCACTGGTGGGTCCAAAGAATCAACTCCACTGGTGGACGCCAAGAATCAACTCCACTGGTGGGCCTCAAGAACTAATCCCACTGGTGGGTCCAAAGAATCAACTCCACTAGTGTGCACCAGGAATCAACTCCACTGGTGGATGCCAAGAATCAACTCCACTGGTGGGCCCCAAGAATTAACGCCACTGGTGGGCCTCAAGAATCAACTCCATTGATGGGCCCCCAGAATCAACTCCACTGGTGGGATCCAAGAATTAACTCTACTGGTGGGCCCCAGGAATCAACTCCACTGGTGGGCTCCAAGTATCAACTCCAGTGGTGGGCCACAAGAATCAACTCTACTGGTGGGCCTCAGAAACAACTCCACTGGTGGGCCTCAGGAACTAATCCCACTGGTGGGTCCAAAGAATCAACTCCACTAGTGGATGCCAAGAATCAACTCCACTGGTGGGCCCCAAGAATTAACGCCACTGGTGGGCCTCAAGAATCAACTCCATTTGTGGGCCCCAATTAAGAACTCCACTGGTGGGACCCAAGAATTAACTCCACTGGTGGGCCCCAGGAAGAAACTCCACTGGTGGGCTCCAAGTATCAACTCCAGTGGTGGGCCACAAAAATCAACTCTACTGGTGGGCCTCAGAAACAACTCCACTGGTGGGCCTCAGGAACTACTCCCACTGGTGGGTCCAAAGAATTAACTCCACTGGTGTGCACCAGGAAACAACTCCACTGGTGGATGCCAAGAATCAACTCCACGGGTGGGCCCCAAGAATTAACGCCACTGGTGGGCCCCAAGAATTAACGCCACTGGTGGGCCTCAAGAATCAACTCCATTGGTGGACCCCAAGAATCAACTCCACTGGTGGGCACCAAGAATTAACTCAACTGGTGGGCCCCACGAATCAACTCCACTGGTGGGCTCCAAGTATCAACTCCACTGGAGGGCAAGGAGAATCTACTCTACTGGTGGGCCTCAGAAACAACTCCACTGGTGGGCCTCAGGAACTAATCCCACTGGTGGGTCCAAAGAATCAACTCCACTAGTGGATGCCAAGAATCAACTCCATTGGTGGGCCCCAAAAATCAACTCCACTGGTGGGCCCCAAGAATTAACTCTACTGGTGGCCCCCAGGAATCAACTCCCCTGGTGGGCCACAAGCCTCACCTCTACTGGTGGGCCTCAGAAACAACTCCACGGGTGGGCCTCAGGAACTAATCCCACTGGTGGGTCCAAAGAATCAACTCCACTGGTGGACTCCAAGTATCAACTCCAATGGTGGACCACAAGAATCAACTCCAGTGGTGGGCACTAAGAATCAACTCTACTGGTGGGCTCCAAGTATCAACTCCAGTGGTGGGCCCCATGAATCAACTCCACTGGTGGGCCCCAAGAATCAACTCTACTGGTGGGCCCCAAGAATTAACTCCACAGGTGGGTGCCAAATATCAACTCCACGGGTGAGCCCCAGACACCCCAGTCCGACATTGCTTGCCATCTCTCCCAGATTGTTCAGGAAACTCATGTAAAAAGGGGAGTCCTCCTGACTCTCGGAAGTTTTGGCAAGTCTCTCGGGCAGGCTCAAAAATTGTACCCACTGTAATGTACAGCTGGAAATCCGCTGCAATGGAACAGAGCTAGATCTGATCTTGTCTATTTAACCCCTAGATGCGACAGTCAGTACATGACTGCGAAATGTGTTTGTGGGGTGCAGATGGTTGCAATCGAAGTTGAAAATCTGGCCTGTGGGTTTGACATGCATAAAGCCTCTTAAGCCTGCCAGTGTAATAGGGACCTGTAACAGGCATAATATATAGCAATATAGTAATCTATTGCTATGTATTATAAAAGTGATCATGTGGGACAAAAAACTAAAACAAAATAGCAAAAACTTTAACTAAAAAAAGTCAAAAAGTGTAAATAAATAAAACCAAACACAAACATGTGTCTCCAGTTAAAATTGTCACCCCAATTTTTTTAAATAAAAAAAAGGAATATTAAATAGGTTTTGCTGTGTCCGTGATAATCCAACCTATAAAAATTATCTTGTTATTTAATCCGTACTTGCCAACTGTCTCAAAACATCCCAGAGACGCCTGCAAAGAGGGGAGATCTCTTGGACGCCCGGTAGAGCTGACAAGTCTCCCGAAGCCTTCAGACAAATGGCTTCCAGTTGCTTTTCATAAAGTAGTGACTAGAGATGGGCGAATTTCTCAAAAATTCGATATGGTCACTTCGCAGAATTTTCAGACAAAATTCGTTTTGGTCCGAATTACTTCGGGACGCATCGCTTTAAAAAATAGCTAGTTCCAGGCTACACAGAGCCTGCAGGGTGCTATAGAACATTGTGCCATGCTTAAATATGCAGAGGGAGCTTGGTTTGGTCTTCATACAATGTTGTGTTTTAGTATGACACACATATGACTGCCGCCGCTCTTAGAATCGCTTCACTATAAAATTCCCTGGGCACTTAAGAGGGCAAAACTGACCAAAAAACTGAAGCGGGAATGTAGACTGATAAAGTCATGGCAGCGACAGCTGGAAAAAAACAAGCTATGGGCTCAGGTGGCAACATCAGTGACAGAGTGTGGAGGTGACGGCGGCAGCCACAGCAGCATGAGGTCAGACAGTGGCACAATGACATTCTGGAGGTGGCAAAAACTGGAGTAGGCCACAGAGTGGCACAATGACAGAGAGTGGAGGTGACGGCGGCAGCCACAGCAGCATGAGGTCAGACAGTGGCACAATGACATTCTGGAGGTGGCAAAAACAGGAGTAGGCCACAGAGTGGCACAATGACAGAGAGTGGAGGTGACGGCGGCAGCAGCATGAGGTCAGAGAGTGGCACAATGACATTCTGGTTGTGGCAAAAACTGGAGTAGGCCACAGAGTGGCACAATGACAGAGAGTGGAGGTGACGGCGGCAGCCACAGCAGCATGAGGTCAGACAGTGGCACAATGACATTCTGGAGGTGGCAAAAACAGGAGTAGGCCACAGAGTGGCACAATGACACAGTGTCTAGGTCACGGCAGCAGCCACAGCAGCAGCATGAGGTCAGAGAGTGGCACAATGACATTCTGGAGGTGGCAAAAACACGAGTAGGCCACAGAGTGGCACAATGACACAGTGTGGAGGTTACGGCAGCAGCCACAGCAGCAGCATGAGGTCAGAGAGTGGCACAATGACATTCTGGAGGTGGCAAAAACAGGAGTAGGCCACAGAGTGGCACAATGACAGAGTGTGTAGGTCACGGCAGCAGCCACAGCAGCAGCATGAGGTCAGACAGTGGCACAATGACATTCTGGAGGTGGCAAAAACAGGAGTAGGCCACAGAGTGGCACAATGACAGTGTGTAGGTCACGGCAGCAGCCACAGCAACAGCATGAGGTCAGTGGCACAATGACAGTGTGGAGGTCACGGCACCAGCAACAGCAGCAGCAGCATGAGGTCATAGAGTGGGACAATGACAGAGTGTGGAGGTGACGGCAGAAGCAGCAGCATGAGGTCATAAAGCGGCACAATGACAGAGTGTGGAGGTGGGTGGCAATACCAGTCCCTGGTAAAGATGGTGGTAGGCAGATGGAGAAACTGTCAGCAGATGTGTGGCATCAGACGGGTGGCGGCATCAGAATAGTGGCTGAGACAGGTAGTTTGAATCCAGACTCATTTCTCACAGTTTGGGTGAGGCGTCATGGCTGATGTAATCTGACGCCTAAGGCATTGGTGTGTGGAAATCCTGGCCGATACATGCCAGAGTTATCTTGACAAAGGTCAGTCGTTCCACATTTCACGTGGACAAGCGGGTTCTCCTTGGGGTAACGATGGCCCCCGCCGCACTGAACACCCACTCTGATGCCACACTACTGGCCGGGCAGGACAGCTTCTCCACTGCAATCTCGGCAAGTTGCGGCCACACATCCAGTTTGGCTGCCCAGTAGTCCAGCGGATCTTCTAACTGGGGTGGCAGAGTGCTGTCCAAGTGGGCCACCACCTGTTGGTTCAGGGACTGATCCAGGTCATGCTGCTGCTGGTGCTGGCGACTGCCCTCCTCACTAGGAGGGTGAAGGAAGCTGCTCATCAGTGACTCCAGACTTAGGTTGCTGCTGATGGAGCTGGTACTGCTCCTACCTCCACACAGCAGCCCGCGGCAGTAGTACGTGAGCGCTGAAGAACCCCCGGTCAGACCTGTCAGAGGAGGGACGATGCCGCACATAGGCAGCGGCCAACTAACTATGGAGGATTTCCCTATAGTATTTGAGTTTGTCCTCCCTCTCAATAGCTGGGAAAAAGGCTCCCATTTTGGACCGGAAGCGAGGGTCCAATAGGGTGGAGAGCCAGAAGTCATCCCTCTGCTGGTTGGTGACTATTCGGCTGTCACTAGCCAGGCAAATCAGCATGCTGTGGGCCATCTGCACAAGTGATTCCGAGGGGCTCCCTGCCTCCATCTCCACTGTATACTGCCACGGTGCTTGCGGGTCATCTGCCTCGTCTTCCTCATCTCCATCTACCTCCTCCAGCTGCTCCTGCTCCTCCTCTCTTGTCACCTGGGTAGAAAATCCACTCATTTCACCAGACAATGCTTCTGCTCCAATGTCCTCCTCCTTCTCCACCTCCTCCTCCTCCAGTTCAGTCCCCACCGGACTCATGTGGCCGCGAGATGTAGTCGCCACGTCTCCAGTCCCCTGCCCAGACAGATTTTTCAGCATCTGTTCCAGGACATGAAGCAGTGGAATGAGTTATTTCATCCCGTAGTCCTGGCGACTGACAAATAACGTCACCTCCTCGAATGGCCTCAGCAAACGGCAGGTGTCACGCATGAGCTGCCACTGGCTGACATCAAAGGGCTTAGTTTCTAGCCAGAAACGCGTCAGCCTTTACCATTGCCTGTATTACGCTATTTTTATCCTTATGCACGAAGATTGAAATAATAAAGAAACGGCTTTTATACCTTTCAAGTAAGTGCTTCTTTGCAAGTTTACTACTTTATGTGTCCTGCGACTGGGGACTGCACCTGCTTTAGAACTGGGTTTGGCCGTGTGAGGTTTACCAGATGATTGAAGACTGCAATGAAGGTGAGCTCTAAATCCTTCACTATTGAAATGTTGTGACATCAAAGTTACACAGGGGAGTACTCCTGTCCGCCTGGATCATCAAAAAATCATTAATGGCCTTTCTCTGTTCATACAGTCGGTCCAACATGTGCAGGCTGGAATTCCAACGGGTGGAAACATCGCATATCAGGTGTGTTGGGGGGAGGCCGTTCTGCCACTGCAACTCGAGGAGGGTGTTCTTGGCTTTGTAGGAATGGATGAAGTGCATGCACAGTTCCTGGCTATTTCCAGAATCTGCTGAAGATCGGTGGAAGAATTCAGGAACCTTTTCACAACCAGATTGAACACGTGCGCCATACAGGGTGCATGGACCATCCCTCCTCGGTGCAGCGCGGACACCCCGTTCCTCCCAATGTCCGTCACCATGGTTCCAAAATGCAGTTGGCGCGGAGAAAGCCACACATCTAATTTTTGCTGCATGACACGGAGCAGTTCCTCCCCTGTGTGACTTTGTTCGCCGAGGCAAGCCAGGAGTAGAACTGCATGAAAACCCTGTGCCCTACACAAGAGGTATGATGGAGCAACAATTGTGGAGGCTTAGATGGTGGTGGTGGTGGAGGAGGAGGTGGACATTAGAGCAGCAGTTTGACAACGTGGAGGAGAAAGCGGCGTCTCCTATCCAAGTTGTTGGTGTGGCTGGGCAGGAAGCACATTCACCCAGTGGGCCGTAAAGGACGTGTACTGGCCCTGACCATAGTTACAGCTCCAGACGTCCGCGCTGCCGTGCACCTTGGAACAAACCGATAAGCTCAAGGACTGGCCCACCGTCTGTTCTACATATTTGTGAAGGGCTAGTACTGCCTTTTTGGAAAATACATTACGGCTTGGAACTCTCCACCTCGGCTCGGCACAGGCCATTAATTCTCTAGAACGGTGCAGAGTCCACTATTTGGAAAGGGAGGGACTGCAGTACCAACAACTTGGACAGGAGCACGGTCAGCTTCTGCACCTTAGGATGGTTGGACGCATACTGTTGTCTCTTTGCAATCGCCTCGCTGAACGACTGCTGGCGCCATGAGTAGCGAGGAGCAGGAGCGTCTGGACCGGGAGATGATGGCAAAGAGAAACAGCTCCCTTCTGCAGAGGTGGTGGAGCCTTGACTGGCTGCAATGGCATGCATGCCACTGGGCGCTGCTTCAGCGGCAGGATGGACCACCACATCTGAGCCACGTGTCTCCCAGGCCACCGGATGGTGACGCTGCATGTGTTAATGCAGGGCCGTGGTGCCAACGTTAGCTCCCTGGCCACGCTTCTCTTTCTGCCCACAGATTCTACATATACCCATATTCGGCTCCTCCGGTGTCTTAGCAAAGAACTGCCACACCGCCGAGTAGCTGATTTTACCGCCAACTACTACCGCCGCTGCCTCGCTGAGCCCCTGTGCCGCTACTTTCTTGGACCTGCGAAGCGGGTTTTCTACCCCGTGGCCGCTTGGCTCCTGAACTCACACGGCTGCTCCCCTTGCTGACTCACGGCCACACAACCCACTTGCTGGCTGCGCCGCTGCCTGAGGCGCAAGCTGACGCCCTCTTCTCCTGACAATGATGAAACCCTTGCTTCACCCGGCTCCCAAGTGCAGTCGGCTACATCATCATCTATTTGTGTTTCATCGTCACTGCTGTCCTCATCACCGGTCTTGGTATGCAGAGGCTGACCCCTCACAACATGACCTCCCATGCCACTCTCCACATCTATACTTTGCCGCCTACTGCAAGAAGCAGGGGATATTGGCCCCATTTCTTCGCTGCCAAGTAGCTGCTGACTGCCCTCCTCAAATTGTTCATCCTTGCTGTATAGTGGCGCTGAGCCCAGACTAAATAGTAGATATCTAGCTGAGGGAACCGGATGGGACAAAGGCGGGTTGAGGACAGGTGAGGGCCGCTGACCCGCTCCCGGGCCATGCCAACTAAGGGTTGTGTCTGACGTTCCCACCGACTCTTGGCTGGGGTTGTTAGATGTCATCTGGGAGGAAGTGGATGACCTAGTCAACCAATCAAGAACCCTTGGGTTGCTGAACAACACACGGCCGCTAGATGACAGCGGCAGTTGTGGCCTCACCGAGTGACCCCTGCTGCGACATCCCCTTGCTGTGCTGCGACCTGGGCCTGCTCCAGGAATGTTTGTGCCACTGCCACTCGCAGGTGAAGAGCCTGCCACCTCTCTGTCTGCCATACTCATTGTTCTAAAATGTACAGACACTGATTGATGAAGATATCTGCATATGATAAATACACACCCTGTATTTGACTCCAAATGAACCCAGTAAGAAGCTTGGGTAACCCTTGGATATAAATTGCGCTCCACAAATGGGCAGGAAAAATTTACTTGTATGTGCCATTTAAAAAACACTGTGTATTTTACTGAATATAAAAGCACAAACGAGGGGCGTGGCTTAGCAATGGCCGTGTGAAGACGCACACTGCAGAGCTCCTCACAGTCTCCAGCCTTTCCGGGCCATAATATACGCTCAACATGGGGAAGATTGGCAAGAAACAGATGCCCAAGGGCACACCGCGTTCTGGCTCTACCCAAGAGGACATTGGGGCGTTCTTCCCGCCGGTAAAGCCAGCATCCTCACTCCCGGCTCTCGGCCCCGCTGGGCCGCAAGATGGCCGACGCCGTGTGGCGTCTCTGTCCGGCTCCCCGGACGGCGACTTGCAGCAGAGAGGAGCGCAGTCATCCCCCCCCTCCCCGAGGCTCCGAAGGACTCCTCAGCAATACCCGGCGCCGTACCTGCGGTTGGACACGGAGACTCCGGGCGACCGACCTTCTCCTCCGGCGCCTGGGACTCAAGACGGAGGCGCTGCTTCTCCTGCGCGTCGTGGTGAGTCACCCTCTGCAGCTGCTGTGAGCCGCGTGCAGCCGGAGCTGCCGGCTCTTACACAGAACTCTCCCTGCGTGCCCCAACCTGGCTCCTGCTTCAACCCGGACTTAGCTGGGATCACCCACGCTCGCTTGAACCGCCCCTTGCCCTGCTCCCCTGTGGTTCCCCTCTTCCCCTAAAAACCCGGGGAAAAGATGGCACTACAACTGGGGGGGCTTTTTCGTTTGGGCCCCCGTTTCAGGCCCTACCCATATGGATGGCCCCCCCTGGGTTTTCTCCCATACCCTTTGGGCAACACATTGGGGGGAGTCCTTGCCCTCAGAGATCCCGGGGCTCCCCATCGCTCAGCATAATGGGCCCACAGCAACCTGTGGCGGTATCCCCCAACTGGTCCACGGGATCCTCATGGGATATGTCTCCCTCACATAAGATGGGGGCCCTCCGGGGGGGTGCTACCTGTACGGGCCCCACGGCCCCGGACTCTCCCTGCTCCTTTGGGGGGAAACCCTCTGAAACTTGGGGGCCTCTTGCTCATACATACCCATGATACCTAAGGGTACCCCGTGATTTTTGGGAGACCAGTACCATGCACGCCCAGGTGCATGCTCTTTTCCTGTCAAAAACCCCCCGGCTTCACTGGTGAAAAGGCCGTGACATTACCCGCCCTGAAAAAACAATGCAGTGTTTCCCTTTAAACCCGACTCTCCACTGTCTACACAGTGGTCGGGGAATTTCGCCAACCTCGTCCCCGTTTCCCCCCTTGCTACAAAAGGGGACGTTTAGATCGGGCCAGACCCAGACTTCTGCTAATTGGAACGGTT
Source organism: Phyllomedusa bahiana (assembly GCA_025379985.1). Lineage (NCBI taxonomy): Eukaryota > Metazoa > Chordata > Amphibia > Anura > Hylidae > Phyllomedusa > Phyllomedusa bahiana. Next base: position 33,979 of record JAODAL010015127.1, on the reverse strand, counting down.
ACTGAGGGTGGCGCCCATCGCTCAAATATTGCCTTGCAAAGTTTTTGATACATTAAAAATCCAGCAGGTGTAAAACCTACGTATCAGGGCCTCCCCGAATGGGTCCCTAAGCTGATCTATTTGCAGTGGTCAGGGATCTTTAAGACCTCTAGGGGCCCACCTCAGCTCTTATTAACGGACAGGGCCCAGACGCTGGGCCCCCCTCCTGATCCTGAGATCCAACCACGGGTTTTATAGGGCCGGGTTCACTTTTATCCATGAAGGAGGACATATTTTCGAAGTCGGTCCCGCAAGTTAGGGCCCTTTCCCAGGGCGCCCCAATCCGGCTTAAGGACCTATCTCGTATTATCTAGGCAAGGGCCGCCTGAAACCCTTTGGTTACGAAGGAGAAAAATATCCCTTTCCTGGGGATCCCCCTTTCGCACTGATGTTGTTACCCAAACAAATTTGACGATGGTGGAAAGGGGACTTCATTGGTGTCAGGCTTTTCGATCAAAAACCTTCACTCCCAGATTGGACCTTGGTTCCCTCCCTTTTAAAAACCACCCCACGAAGGACGATTGCAGCTTATTTTCACGCCTGCCCCCCCCCACCAAAGGGGGGCGGGTGATCTGTGATTTTTTGGGGGTCACGGGCCCGGGACAGCATGCTTCCCCCTTGAACTCTTCTGAGGACACTTTTCGGGACTCTCCCAGGGGTTTGCCCCACTCACTGTCATGGGGGGCACTTGTTAGGGGAGAAGTTCTCCTCGACGGGTTCTGGTGGGTTTAAATATTTCCCTTTACGGCTTGGTGCAAATGCCCCTATCTCGTTCCGGGGGTTTTTTTCATGGGTTTTCCCCCCTTTTAAACTGCTAAACGGCCCCCTGGTTATCATGTTTAGTTTTGTTCGGTTTTTACTATATAATGATACGGGACCCTCTCATGTTCCTGAGCTCCCCCACTTTCCCCCCCAGTAGGCGGAACTCCTGCTTTGGTTCATCAATTTAGCAGGTTTCACACTTCTTGTTACTATTTTTTCAGTTAACGCGCAGGACTTAGGTGCCGGCTTTTGGGTTTGTGTATCATGTGTTTTTTGTCTGAGTGTTTGTGGCGGTGTTTTGTTTTTTTCTCTTTCTCTTCTTCTCTCTTGCCCCTTCCCTCTTTTCTCCTTTTCTTTTTTTTTCCCCTGCAGCATGGTTCCGGAGTTGGGGGCCCTTTCCCGGGCCCTGGTCCCGACTGAAGCCCCCCCTTTGACTTTATCACATGGATCTTCGCATTGCCCCTTTAATACGAAGGGCCTGAAACCCGGAAAAACGGCCCGGTTCTTCCTTTTTCTCCCCCCGGGTAAAATTTGTAGCCTCAAGAGATCTTTTTAAGGAGGACACCCCCCTAAACAAGAGTAAAATATACCTGTGGACTTGCAATTGGTCAGGTCCGGCCCCAGGGGATTTCCCCCATAGCATTCATGGGGTCCGACCATGGGTTGTGGTGTCTGTTGACCGGGGCCCGTTCCCATTTCCCCCCCCCTTTTAATGGCCAGTGTTTTCCATCATAAATGCGTTGCTCCGAATGTAGGCCGTCGGTTTCTTTAAAAAATCGACCAAATTTTCCCCTTCCCTTTGGTTCGGGGGAACTGTGATTTTCAGGTGACTTTATATCACGTTGGAAAACTCCTCTGGAATCAGTTTAGTATTACTCAGCCATTAAAAAGGTGAAAATAGCCCTCTCACTCTCCATCTGGATGCCTGGGGGTTTTTGCACCCCTCTGATGGGGACTTTCCTTCTTTTCCTCCCCCAGCTCTTATAGTCGTTTAGAAACATAATGGTCCAGCTTTCCCTTTACCTTGGAGGGTTTCTACCTAAATTTGGAATATTCTGTGTCGCCCAACCCCCCGTGTTCTGTACTCTACGACAACCTGCCACGTGTGGGAAGGTATGGAGTTGGAAATTAAATGAGTCTCTTCTTCTAGACCCGTTATGTGTTGCTGATATTGAGAGCCAGGTTTCTCAATTCCTGTCTCTTCATACCTCTGACCCCACCTCTAGGACCAACCAATGGGAGGCTCTTAGTGGTCTGCGGGGCACTCTATTAAAATGGCTCTAGGCTTAAAAGGGCCAACGGGGGCTCTACGAAAGCCCTTTTGGGGCTTACCCCGGAGGGAATGCATAAAGGGGCCCCTTTCCCCCCTATCCCTTCGAGGCGCTTACGGCACGTCTGGGGTCGACCCTTTTGGAGAAATTTTGGGGTTGTTTATCAAAGATCCGCAGTTATTTTAGAATACGCAAAAATTTGTGGACCGATGTTGGGAAGGGGAGTCCCCCTCCAGATGGCCCAATCCCAATTTTCCCCACAAACAGACCTCTTCGAACGCTGTGGGGTTTATCGCACTGAGGAAAATTTCTCAAACTTTCCATTTGTTCTACCCAAAATGTATAACCTTCCCTCCTCCTCCCACCCCCCCCACGCCGGGGTGTTCCCCCCCACCCCCATCTTTTGGATCCCCGCCTCGGTCACAGAGGTACTGGGGGAACCATTCACTTGAGGGTTTTCAGTGGTTATTAAAGGGTCTTCCAGGGGGGAAAAAGCCCCGGCCCCAAAGGCTTCACGGGACAATTCTTTAAACCTTGGGGCTTATCGGGGCTTTTTGGGCCCTTTAACTCCATCTCAGCTGACACTCCCTTCCCTCCCAAAAAGTTGGACATATTGCTATTATTTTAAGCCTGGCAAGGACCCCCCAATGCTGTGGCGTTACCGTCCCATCTCCCTGTTTAAAAAGGGGGGCTGAAAACTACGCAAAACGTTGCCAACAGATTAATCCTCTCCAAACCTAAACACCCAAAAGGGGGGATTTGTCCCGGACAGGGGGGCGCGTGATAATAGCTTAAAACTTTGGAAATTTTCCTACGCACAAACCCCCGGGTCCCTTGTGGTGTTGGTGGTTCGAGAAGGGGGTTTCGACCGTTTTTTCGTGGTTCTCTGCACCAGAAACCCCCAGCCCCCTAGGGCTTGGCCCCAAATTTTTTTGGGTAAAATTTTCGCTCTGTTCGCGCACCCTCTGCTCTCTTAAGGAATGGTACCCGTCTGCCTCCTTTCTATCTCGAACGGGACTGGGGGGTTGTCCTTTCCCCCTTATTTTATGTCCCGGGTGGGAGTTGATGGCGGCCATCAGAGCTAACCCGGCATTAAAGGGGGTTACTATTGGGCCCGGGGAATATAAAAAGTTCGGTGTTGCCGATGCCTTTTTGGGTTTCTTTTCAAACCCCACATCTTCCCCCCCGCTCTGTGACCGTAATTTGAAAATTTTGGGGCTGGGCAAACTTTAAAATAAAACATGTCCCAAAACTGAGGTCCTTGGGTTGGAAATTTTTACCCGAGTCAGGGTTCCCTACAGTTAACTTTCCTTTCAGTGGCCTAATCGGATATCTCTATTTTTGGGGGGGCATATCTTGATGACTTGTCGAGGCTCTTTGCTACTAACTTCCCCTGTTACGTAAAAACCCAAAGGGTCTGGATGTGGCAGAATAAGGAATTATCCCGGTTCGGCAGAAAACAACCCTTAAAAATGTCTTTCTTCCAAAGTTCCTATACCTCTTTCAAACCTTCCCATACATGTTCCCCGGGAGTTTTTGGAAAACTCTTCGGAGATGTTTTACGCTTTTTTGTGGTCCGCCGAAGACCACGCATAGGTACGAACGTTAAAAGGTCTAAGGGATGGGGTAGGGGGTGCCCGATTGTAAGCTTTTAATTTTTGGCTCGGCCTTTCGAGTTCCTGGGGGGCTACGGAGAGAGTAGGAAGCTTTGGGTCACTTTAGTGAGGATCTTAGTTCTTCCCCGGGGGCGGGGCTCCCCTGGACCGGGGTCCTGCTCTGGGGGATGGAGTCCTCCCCTTTTTTTGTAAGACAAAAAAATGGGCCTCCTTACTCCCCCAGGGTTTCCCATCTTTTAAGTCGGGAGGGCCCTTGTTTGCCTTTCAAGATAACCGACTTCCCCCCCCCGGGTATCTGGCCCCAAAGTATTTTGGGTTTGGGAAAGAAAAGGACCCCCCCTGCGTTTTTATAGGGGGGCTTTGAAGGGGGAAAATTTCGAATTGGCGCACCTTGGAGAGAATCCTTCCCCGTCTGCCTCTTTCAATTTCTCAGCTTGCCCACTTCTTTCTAAGATTAAAGTCCCGAGGCATTTTACTGGCCCCTGACGGCTTTTGAGTCCTGGTGGTGTCGTTGGGTTGAGGACTCCCTATCTTCCTGTATAAATTATTGCTTCAGGCCGGGGTACTCCCCCCCCCTTTTTTGCCCCCAAGTGGGGGGGAATGGGTTTTCCCTTTATTTTAGGCCAATGGGAGCGATGTTTTCAGATGACCCAGAGCATTGGGACGTCCAAACTCAGGGACCCGTTACAAAAAATTTTTTTCGATGGTACAGGGGGTTCCCCGTAGTTTTGCATAGGATCTTTCCCCCCACTTGGATCTGTGCTTGAGATTTGGGAAAGGAAAAAAGGGGCCGGCCCACTATGGTGGGGTGCCTTTCGCTACGAACTTCTGACTTCGGTCCTGGAGGTCATTGAGGAAAAACCCCTGGGTCCGATTCCAGATTCTCCGGATGCACTGTGCCTTCATGATTCCCATTGTTTCTAATAAATTAAAAAATTTTCTTCTGAAAACATTGCTTCAGGCTGCCCAAAAGTGACCACGTAAATGGAAGTCACCGACCCCCCCCCTCCTTTGGGTGACTGGTTTGCGGGAAAATTTGGGTTTTTTGAGGGGTTTGGGGGAGTGATTTCCCGTACTCCTAAACAAATGGATAAATTCCGTAAAAATGGGCGCCCCTTTGGTTGCTCTTTTAAAATTCCCCCCTTTTCTTTCAATTTCCCCTTAAAAGGGTCGATGGATGGGGAGCATTTTTTTTCTTCTTTACCCCCTCCCCCCCCCCCCCCTTGTCCCCTTTTTTTTTCTTTTCTTTCTCTCCTCTCTCCAATTTCTTCTTGTTTGGTGTCTGTGATGTCTGGGTGTACTGTGTGTAGATATAATTTGTTTGTCTATATGTTGATGCTTTGTTTTTCTAGCTTGCTTACACAACATTGACCTGCGGCCCTTTTATGTGCCCTATCCGTGGGGGTGCATATGGTACCCTCTTATTATGCTGGTTCTACTTTGTAATTCATATTAAGAAGGGCAGCTCATTCCGATGTGTAGCTTCTAGCATTTGTGTGTATTCTTACGTTTTCATTTTTATTGTTCCCTTGACAGGATCTTTTTTGCTCTTGAATTATTGAGGCTATATGCCGCTGTAATCTCATTGATCACTTATCTGTCACTTTATGCATGCGTAACTTTGTGACTCATTGATTTGTTCATTAATAAAATCTTCTTGAATATAAAAGCACAAACAGGCTTAATTAAGCCTGAAAAACGTTTCTTTTACTGAGTACAACTGCAGAAAAATACTTAGTTTAAAAACCTTGGATGTAAATTGCGCAAAAAAATGCTGCCAAAAATTTTCCAGCTTTGTGAAATTTTTTTAAAGGAACACACAACAAAAAACCGTTAATTAACCTTGGGTTTGAATTATGCCACAGGCAAAATTTTCTTTTGGTGTGAAAAAGAACGTTTCTTTTAGTGACCACAACAGCAAAACAACGCTTAATTAACCCCTGGATCTAAATTGCGCAAAAGAATTGAGCAACCAAAAAATGAAGTGGTATTTGGATTGTTAAAAAAAAACCTGTTTTCTTTAACTGAATACAACAGGAACGCTTAGATAACCCTTGGATATTCAATGTGCTAAGAAACTGAGCAGATAGCCATTAAAATGTATATGCAGATGAATTGGACGCACACTTGACTTCAGATCCCAAAACCCACAAAAATCAGAAATAGAACGTAAGAGAAGCAGTCTCTGAGACAAGATGAGACTCCCCCCAAAAATCGCTGTATAAAAATCAGTTCTTTAGTATCAGCTATCATAAGGAGCAGCAGCGGCGGCGGCAGCACCTTCCCTGATCAGCATCGCGCCCGGACTTATATAGTGCGGTGACGTCACAGAATCCCGCCGGTCTCTGATTGGCTTCATCTCTGTACATGTCATGTAGGCTACGCCTTGCTTCCTCCCAGAGTGCTTTGCCCCATGTAACGCCATGTGCTCGCAGACAATCAAAAACACGCTTCGTTCACGCGAATCACCCCAAACTTCCACTTCGTTCAGAATCGAAGTTTTCCTGAAATTCTAAACGAATTCCACTTCGTTACAATAAATTCGCCCATCTCTAGTAGTGGCACCAGGGTAAAGTGTAACAAGACGCTGCCCTAGCATCACTTGCTGTAAAGGGACCATGCCGCAGCTAGACTGGCTCCAGAGGAAAGCTAATTGATGTGATGTAAGCCACTTTCCCCGGATGCTAGATGGGCTATCCAATATTCTTGAAACTGGGTGACACTACATCTCCCAATCAGCTTTCCTCCAGAGCTGTCCACAGTTGCAAAAAGGGGTGTGGCAGTGTATAAAAGGGGTGTGCTACCTAAAACCAAGGATGTGATCCACTTCGCCCAGATGGCCACTTTCAAAAGGTGCCAAGTAGGAGGTGCTTAGCTGTACCTGGAACTCCCACTATTTTCATTGGAAGATTTCTATCCAGAACTGGGACAAGGTATTCTGGTGCTCTGTGCAAATAAGGCGAATGGTGTTCTCCAATGGAAAATTCAGCCCACACCATACCTTCTTGCACCTCCTTACTATCTGGCATGAAGTGGTGCCCTTGAGTTGCCTACCCTTCGTTCTGGCCCTGGTTCCAACCATCCCTCCATTCACAATGGAGATGTTTCAGGGCTCGTTCTCAAGATAGGTGTGGGTCCCACAGATGGAACTCCCACCTATCACACATCGATGGCATATCCTAGCAGTATGTGTATGGTGGGGCAACATACAATATATTCATACCCCCTATAGTAATATCAGATTCCACACTAGATCCCTACATTAATATGAGACTCCTTAACACACCTACTTCATGGGTTTGTCCATTTAAAAAAACATGATTAAAATGGCTGTTGTTCAATAAAGTAATTATGCTTTTCAGAAGTCAACTGCTGCAAATCATAATATCTGATACAGTGGTTACCCTACAATATATAAATTTATTTGCATTTTGCTGAGAGAAATAAGTATTTGACCACCTACCAACCATTAAGAGTTCTGGCTCCTAGAGACCAGTTAGAGGCTCCTAATCAACTCGATACCTGCATTAAAGACAGCTGTCTTACATAGTCACCTTTATAAAAGACTCCTGTCCACAGACTCAATCAGTCAGACTCTAACCTCTACAACATGAGCAAGAACAAAGAGCTTTCTAAGGATGTCAGGGACAAGATCATAGACCTGCACAAAGCTGGAATGTGCTACAAAACCATAAGTAAGACGCTGGGTGAGAAGGAGACAACTGTTGGTGCAATAGTAAGAAAATGGAAGAAATATACAATGTCTGTCAATCGCCATAGATCTGGGGCACCGTGAAAAATCTCACCTCGTATCCTTGACCATGAGGTGAGAGATCAGCCTAAAACTACAGAGGGGGAACTTGTTAATGATCTCAAGGCAGCTGGGACCACAGTCACCAAGAAAACCATTGGTAACACATCACACTGTAATGGTTTAAAATCCTGCAGTGCCCGCAAGGTCCCCTCTCAGCTAGTTACAGAGAAGATAAATATGCTGATTACTGCTATAGAGTCACACACAGCATAACAAAAGCAGAGTGAGTGTAAAACTGCCTATGACTCAGTGACACAGCATGGTCAGAAAACCCATTTATGTAAAATCAATTTGAAACTCTACGCGTTTCACACGTACTGTATATGTAATATGTTTCCTCAGGTGTGATACTGCTTGTCCTATTAAAGGTTTTTTTTTAATGCCTAGCGAATAATGAGTTATGGTTCCCGGTATTCAAACTAAAAAATATACAGTTCAATTTAAAATAGCTTTGGAGCACAAGTTGAGTTAACTATACTGTAATAACAACATCTTGCGACATTCATCACATTATTTTTAACAATTTAAACTTTATCACATTTGGGTATGGGGAATAGTGAAATTACGTTGACTGTAACAATAACACTGCAAGCCCTCCGGTAGCCAATATGAGATGGGTAAGTTAAGAATGACTGAAAGAAAAAAACTCTATCAATGTACTTAAAGGGGTTTTGCCACAAAGTAGAATTGACGTGTGAAGCTTGCAAATGAAATAGCAAACATTTTCAACAATCATTATTATTAAAAATTCTCTGTACTCCTTAGTAATTAGTCAAACAGTGCAAATAAATAAAAAAGAAACCTCAATGAGGTCTGTGCATTGATAAAGAGAGAAAAAAAAACATAGGTTTGGTTCCTGTAGGGATTTGAACCTAGGACACTTGTGCCTGGAGGCAAAAACTTTACCTCTCAGCTACTCACAATGCTTTACATAAACAGACCTTTCTTTGACTAGAGAGAGGAAAGGCCTGGTGATGTCATCCTGCTGGGTCACATGATATGCAATTCAAACAAATCACACACGCCCCCTTCTGAGCACACAGAGCTGAAGAGCTGGATGCAGGAGATGTGAAATGAGATTGTGGCAAAACCCCTTTAATGAGAAGAACTATTTTTTGTTAGATATTTAGGGCAACATGTATGATCTAGGCGCATAGAGGACAGTTCTAAATTGCTTTTAAGTAGCGTAGAATGCGGCAGAAAGCACTGGGCAGGACATGGGGGCAGATCCCCATAAGGGGAGGCCCCACATGACCCGGGGCCCCAACTCTGCAGGCGGGATGCACCCTGTGCGGGGGGATCTGAGTATAAATACCGCCCCCTGAACGCGCGGGAGGTAAAAAGCCCTACCCTCCCACTTTTTGCGGCATCGTGTGCGGGGAAGTATCTTTGGGGGGTGAGTTTTTTTGGGGTTTGGGAAATGTGTGGATAATACTTGTCGCGGTGTCCTTGGAGGCGGTGACAATTTTGGTGGGGATTCAGAATTGAGTATTTTCCCCCACAAGTTTTTTGCTCCTTTGGACTGGTCTGGCGAAGGTGGGGGCCTGAGGGGGGGCCTTGTGGCGGTGAAGTGGGGGTAGCCTTGAGGGGCTTGTGGTCCCTTGAGTCAGAGGTGACGCTGAGGGTAATGCAAAAAGGATATCTTTCCCAGATTTAGGAGGGCCCCGGGGACCTCACCCCCATTGGTTTCTTATGGGTTGGGAAATATGTTGTTTTTACAGAGTTATTTCTTATAATTCTTGAGGGTTTTCTGTCTTTTGAAACTGTTAATAAAATGGTGCTATGCCAATTTAGCCAACTGTCTCAGTTTTTTTCTGTATTGGCAAAACGGGGGTTTTGTAACGGACCCGGGTGTAGAATGGCCCAATGGCCCACCGCAAGCGATGGGTAAGCCCCCCAGGGACGGAGTCTAAGTAGGCCCGGGTATTCCCCAGAGCCCGCGCAAAGCGGGAGGGGATTGCTGCGGCGGAGTTTACCAGGTTGCTCCCTGAGTACTTTGCTTGCGGTGGAAGCCACGTATGGTGGTACAGAATCGAAAAAGGCGGGGTATAAGGGGACAAGGGGGGAAAGAGGGGGGGAGAGTTGCGGCGGGCAGCAGGGGTCGGGGCAGGCGGCAGAGGTTGGGGTCGGAGCGGAGGCAAAGGTGGGTACACGGAAGATAGAAAAAGATCGGGAAAGTTTTTTCCTCAAAGGAAAAGGCACTAAAGACCCGGCGGGGAGTGGGCAAAGCCCCCGGAAATTAGGGGCAGGCCCCCGGAAAATTTAGTTATTCCCGATGCGCGGCCCTTTAAATTTCCCAGAGCCATGGCCGCGGCCCTAAAGCACGGGGACGCGCGCGCCGGCTCAGGAGACTGCGAGAGACTGGAGCGGGGGCGGGTGGTCCGAGCAGGGGGACGGGCGCCCGCGCCCGACACCCGGGCAGGGGGTTTTTTCCCCTGGGGTAGGGGGCCCCGCAAGGGTGGGGGCTACGGCCCCTTTTGAACAGGTGGGGGGGTTGGGACGGTTGTTATTTTGGGGTTGGTGATGGTCAATGTGAGCGGGGGGGGTGTCAGGGTCATTTATGGACCTTTTCTACTGGGGTTTATAGTTTTGGGCACTTTCTAGTTCCACTCGAAACTCGGTCGGGTAAACCACTTGTAATTTGGTCGGGCTGTTCCCAGCAGTAAGGGCCCAGTTTTGCCATTTAAGTCGTAATGGTAAAAACATACAGTTGTGGTGCGAATCCCCCAGAACTTTTTGGGGAAATTTACAAAGTGCCCCGGGGGGCCTCAAATGCCCTAATTTTGGAGTGGTGCTCATACATTAGAAAGGGAACAGGGCTGCGCCAGTTTTTGTGTTGAAAGAATTCCAGAATACTGGAGCAGCACCTTACATGGATGTCGCCCTTGTCACCCAAAACTAAAAACTATAGGTGACATGTTTGAACCGACACATCAGGAGTGTAGAAGGTGCCAATATGTATGAAAGTGTCCCCCAACCATACAATTCTGGCACGATGCGCCCCCGCAGGCTTGCCACATGCAAAAGTGTTGTGTCTGGTGCAGAATGCACCAAGTTTGCTCGTATGACTGTTCATCCATCATAGATCACCTCTATGACAGGTTTTGGCCACAAAGCACATCAAAAAAATGCCGAAACCCCGTTATTTCATGTTTCCCTATATTTTTTTATAGAAATTGGGTACATGTATGAAAATGTCACCAAAAGGGCTTTTCTATGTCTGTTTTTAATAGTGGTATCTGATGTAAAAAAAAAGAGTGTTATGAGCCAACATTTTTTCAGTCATGGTGGATTTTTTTGACAGTTCACGCCAAACTTTTGGGACATTTTAAATGTTCATGTCGGTACAAAAGCCAAATTTTTTGGGGTTCCAAAATCCAAAATCAGCAGCACATAAAAGAACTATTAAAAGGCAATGGAATTTTGGAAAAGCATTTCTGCTACTCAGGAAAATGAAAAATTTTTGAGTTTTTAGTTCCATTTTTTATCAAAATGTTAAGTCCACCTGCCAATCACAAGGGGGGCCTCAATACGGTGGGAACCTACACTACGTTTCCTTTTTTAGGGTGTTCAGACCTCCACACTTCAGGAAATGAAGGCTCCAGTATAGGTACTCGGTTATTTAAAAACCCGTGCGGTGGGCAAGTGCCGAAAACCAAAGGGGGGCAACCCCTCCCCATCGCAGTTAGAAAAACATATTTGGGGCTGCCATCCCAAAACTTTTTTTTTAAAAAATAGCTAGGGCATATGGTTGGTGTAACTACAAACAACCCAATATAGCGCCATAAAGGAACTATCAAAAGGCCAAAGGGAATTTTTTGGGAAAAACATTTTTTGCTACAAGGAAATGAAAATTTTTGAGGTTTTTAGTTCACATTTTTTATCAAACTGCTTAAAGGGGGTTTTATCTTTTAAAAAAAATGGTCTTCAGAATAAGGGGACAGTGAAAAAAAGCAAATTTTCAATTTTGGAAGTCTTTGCAAGTGTTTGTTTTCCATCTCCTTATCTTCGTTTTTTTTGGGAAACACTGTTCCCAGTGCCCGGGCATTTCCCCCCTCCTTTCATTCATTTGCTGGGCTCTATAAATTTTCATTCTGTCTGGCCCCTGGTTGAAATTTCCGGGGGCGCGCATTCCTGCCTCTTCACCAATAAGGGGCCAGCAACATTTCATCTACAGCACAGCTGACATAACATGCAGCTGTTTTTTACAAACAAAACAGCAGTTGTGCTCGTTGCCTAAAGCTGTTTTTGTAAAGGGCGGCAACATTTTACTCACACAAGCCACCACTCCTCAGTGCTATAGCTGCTTCAAATCAAAAAAAAGCAGAAATTTGCTTGGTGCCAATGCTGCTTGTAAAATAGAAGGGGGATGATCTGTGCTGCTCTGGTTTGGGTTCATGAAGACTGGTTTTAAAATGTAGAAAACCCCCGCTGTGAGGGAGAAAGGGTTAGGCTCTGGTTCATAGAAGACTGTCTAGACTGAATGCAGGCCTGTGGTATGTAAACAGCTCTTACAAAATAAGACTGCATAGGGAGAGGAACGACACAGTGACATGTGGACTCAGACAGAGAGGGGGGGAGCACAGTAACTTGGGAGCGAGCATGAACAGTAAAGGGGTGGATGATGTCATCCCCCTTCAATTAAGAAACACCCAACTGGGAGGGGAAGAAATGCCCCTGGATTTGAAGAGCTGAGAAGCTGAGAGTACAATGAAATACAAGAACTGATGAAGCGATACATCCCCTTTAAGTCTCAAACATTTTTCTTATATCCTGAGTAGCAGAAATTCCTATATGCCATTTAATAGTTCTTTTAGTGTGCTGCTGCTATTGGATTGTGTTGGTATGTTACTTCACACCAGTGTGTACCTATGTTAATTTTTTTCAAAAAAGTTTTTGGGATGTGCAGACCTAATATTGTTTTCTAGACTGTTTGTATGGGGGAGTGGCTGCCCCCCTCATTGGTTTTTGCACTCCGCCCACCTGCACAGCTTTTTAAATCAATGCAGAGTAGTTTGTAGCTGGAGCCTTCACTCCCTGAAGTGTGGAGGTCTGAACAGGCCCTAAGAGAGGTAACCTTAGTGTAGGTTCCCACCTGTATTGAGGTCGCCTTCCTGATTTAAAGGTGGGCTTAAGCAGTTTTGATCAAAAATGTGAACTAAGAACCTCAAATTTTTTTTTCATGTATCCTAAGTAGCAGAAATGTTTTTTCAAAAAATCCTATGTGCCTTGTGATAGTTCCTTTAGTGTGCTGCTGATATTGGATTGTGTTTGTATATTACTGCCACACCAGTGTGCACCTATGCTCATTTTTTGTGAAAAATATGTGAAAAATATATCGTAATAAAATAACATTATCTATATTTATTACTTTACTTTTAACAGATTCTGCTTGATTACTTGCTTTGCATAGAGCATTGTATTTTTTATTAGTTGTGAGGCTCTCTATGAGTGGGTGTGAAGTAGTAAGACTCACAGGCAGGCTAGCCAAGAAGATTCCTAGTGGGCTGCCAGATTCCGGGCCACTGCATTGGCTCAGAGTGGTCTACTGGGGGGGCCAGTGAATCCCCCAGTAGGCCCCAAGCTCCGGCGCTTGTTTTCATGTGTATGGGCATTGTATGGCTCCCTGCCCCACTGACTACTACTAGGGACTCAGACAGTGTGAGATAATAAGGGCATTATGCCGTTTATGCTGCTCCGTCTAAGGCCCCGTTCACACCGTGGTTTTGGCCACGGGTTTCGCCGTGGCCACAACCTCGTCAGACCTCGCCGCAAACTCGCAGGGTTTGCGGCACGGGTGCTGGCCGTGGTCGCGGCACGGGTGGGGCGTGGTTTGGGGCGCGGCTTGCGCCGAGGGTTTGCCCCCATGCAAATTAATAGCAGGGGGCAAAACCGCGGCGTGAGCCGCAGCCCAGCCGGGCACCACCCGCGCCGCCACCCGCGGCAGCACCGCGCAGCCGCCGCGCAGAGCACTCCCTGTCAAAAATTGACAGGAGAGTTCTCTACACGAGCAGGTTTGGCCGCGGCCCCGAAGCTGCAGCCAAACCCGCGGCGTGTGAATATTAACGCGGTTTCCCATAGGAAACCATGTTAATAAACTAGGCGCAATTTGGCCGCGGTTTTGGCCACGGAAACCGCGTCGGAACCCGCGGCCATAACCGCAGCCAAATCCGTCGTGTGAACAGGGCCTAAGGCTTCTGGCCCTATGACGTCACACTGTCCATGCCGGGTCTAATCCTTTGGTGAGAGATGCTTGGTAAAGAGAGGTAAGGGAGCCCGTATACCTTCCAACTTAGTTGGAGGGGGTACTATATACCTACCTACTAGTGGGGGCATTATATACCTACCTTTCAGTTGTGGGGGCATAATATACCTAACTACCTACTGGGAGGCATTATGTACCTACTAAACTTATGGGGGTCCCTATATACTTACCTACTGGGGGTGCACTATATATTTTTCTACCTACTGGGGGGCACAATGTACTTACTAACCTTCTGGGGGTCCTATATCCCTACCTACCGGGTAACCCTAATGAACTTCCTATCTACAGGGTGGCCCTATTTACATACATACCTTCTGGGTGACCGTGTCTATCTACTGGAGGGTCTATATACCTAAGGACTCACATGCTTTCTCTATGAGTTGGTAGGAGAAGCAGGACTCACCTTTTTTCTATTAGTGGGTGAAGGAAGCAGGGCTCACACGCTTTCTCCATGAGTGGGCGGGGGATGCAGGACTCACACGCTTTCTCCATGAAAGGGCGGGGGAAGCAAGACTCACACGCTTTCTCCATGAGTGGCTGGGCGAAGCAGGACTCCCACACTTTCTCTATGAGTGGGTGAGGGTGGCAGTACTCACACACTGTCTCTAGGAGTAGATGGGTGAAGCAAGACTCACAGGTTTTCTCTATAAGTTGGCTGAGAATGCAGAACTCATATGCTTTTACTATGAGTGTTTGGAGGAAGCAGGACTCTCATGCTTTCTTTATAAGTAGTGGAGGGAAGCAGGACTCACGCTTTCTCTATGAGTGGGTGGAGGAAGCAGGACTCTCAGGCTTTCTCTATGAGTGGGTGGAGGAAGCAGGACTCTCAGGCTTTCTTTATAAGTTGTGGAGGGAAGCAGGACCCTCAGGCTCTCTCTATGAGTGGGTGGAGGAAGCAGGACTCTCATGCTTTCTTTATAAGTAGTGGAGGGAAGCAGGACCCTCAGGCTTTCTCTATGAGTGGGCGGGAGAAGCAGGACTCGCATGATTTCTCCATGAGTGGGCGGAGGAAGCGGGACTCACATGCTTTCTCCATGAGTGGGCGGAGGAAGCAGGACTCACATGCTTTCTCTATCAGTGGGTGTGGGAAGCAGGACTCACAAGCTTTCTCTATCAGTGGGCGGGGGAAGAGGACTCGCATGCTTTCTCTATGAGTGGGTGGGAGAAGCAGGATTCACAGGCTTTCATCAGGCAAATGCCTTTCATTATGAAAATTATAAAAACTATACAGTATATTCCCAAGCTCAGACCTTCTCCCCCTCTTCCGTGCCGCCCTCAAATCTGACACAGCCGCTCTAATTCTATTTTATTCTCATAATATTTAGCAGCTTGACAACATGCAATTGATTCAGTAAACAGTAATGTCATCTCGGCCATTGTTTCATATTAAATATATTACACAAATAATAAGAAACTCTTCATAAATAACATCACAGCGGTGTTCAGATGTCGTCAGCCACAATAATCCATCACTGTGTGCCCATAGAACAATACACTAATAATGAGGCATTCTCACCCCCAGACCAGGCAGTCATGTTTTGTAAGGAGGTGCCGCTGTCCTCATTCATCACCAGCAAAACCTTCGCTATTGTTTCTCCATCTCATCTTTACATAGTGTCAGAGAAAAGTAAGCAAGACATAACAGTAGAGCTTTATTACAGGGATTAACCGCTATTAACCAACACAGATACAATATCCGAAATGTTATTATAGCAGGGGTTAATTAAGGTGAAGGAGTGGTGCAATAATAGCTTACAGCCATAGATACCCAGTGCAGTCACATTATTATATACCAAGTAACTGACTTTAAAGCTAGACGGGGGAATGCCAAAGGTCCGGGGGGTTTCACGGGACCCCAGGACGACTGCACCCACAGCTGCTGGGGGAGCCATAGGCCAACAAAACCTCCAGGGGCCCCCAGCGCTGGGGGCCCCATAGACCCAACACCACCATCCAGGGGCTCCCACTGCGGGAGGATCCCATAGACCCAACACCACCATCCGGGGGCTCCAAACAGCTACTGGAGGGCCAAGACCCAAACACCACCCCCAGGGGCCTCACAGCTGCTGGAGGGGCCATAAGCCAACCCCAAATATCCGGGGGGCCCCACAGCTGCGGGAGGGCCCATAAGCCAACACCACCATCCGGGGGGGCCACACACGCTGGGGGGGTCCATAGACCCCAACACCACCATCCAAGGGGTCCCACACTGCGGGAGGTCCATAGAGCCAACACCCCCATCCAGGGGCCTCACAGCTGCTGGGGGGGACCATAAGCCAACACCAATACCGGGGGGTCCCACACTGCTGGAGGTCCATAAGCCAACACCCCATCCAGGGGCCACACAGCTGCTGGGGGGTCCAAGACCCAAAACCCCACCACCGGGGGGCTCCACCTCGGGAGGGTCCATAGAACCAAACACCACCACCGGGGGCCCCCACAGCTCTGGGGGGTCTATAAGCCAACCCACCCTACCAGGGGCCCCCACTCTGGGGGGTCCAAAGACCAACACACCATCCAGGGGCCCCACAGCTGCGGGAAGGGTCCAAGAGCCAACACCCCCCATCCGGGGGCCCCACGCTGCGGGAGGATCCATAGAGCCAACACCCCCACCAGGGGTCCCACACGCCGAGGTCCATAGACCCAACACCCCCCATCCAGGGGCCCCACACTGCCGGGGGGTCCATAGAGCCAACACCACCACCGGGGCTCCCAAAACGGCTTGAGTGCCAGGGAGCCAACCCCACCACCAGGGTCCCCCCCAGCTGCGGGAGGGCCATAGACCAACACCACAATCCAGGGGCCCCCACACCTGGAGGGGCCATAGAGCCAACACCACCATCCAGGGGACCCCAAAACGCTGGAGGGTCCATAGAGCCAACATCACCATCCAGGGGACCCCACACACATGCTCAATCGGGTTCAAGTCTGGGATATAAATGGTCAAGGTAATACTTGAAAGTCTCAGCTAGGGTCTTCCAAACCCAAAGTCACTTTATACCGTGTGACATGTTGCATTTTCTTTCTGGGAAAATCTGCTCAAGGATTGGGGTTCATCCCAAATCAGGGAAAAGCACTTTCCACATGGGTGATTTTTCCCGAAAATTCCCCCCAAAACATTCCCCCAGATCAAATGCCTGCCACAACCCGCTTGTTATTCCACGTGATTTTCAGGGTTTTTTTTTCTCTGTTTCTTACCTGAACACCTCAATGTCTTTGTGTTTGATACAGCAAAAACTTGACTCATAGGTGAAGACAACTTCTTTGCCAATCAGGGAGGTTTTAATTTCCAAAATTGCTGAAAAAATTACCTTTTCTGCTGAAGCAGCTGGTTCTAAGACCGTGACATCTGTCTCTCTGGGGGGCCCCCTACACAGTAGGGTTAGCAGAGGTGCAGTGACATCCTCTGCTCCCAGGGGCCCCCTACACGTGGGTTTGCAAAGCGAGTGACATCCGCTGCTCCAGGGGTCCATACACAGTAGGGTTGCAAGGTGCGGTTTACATCCCGCTGCTCCAGGCCACATACCAGTAGGGTTACAGAGGTGCATGACATCCATCTGCCCAGGCCCCAACCAAGGTTAGCAAGGTAGTGACATCCGCGCTCCCGGGGTCCCCTACACAAGGGTTAGCAAGGGGCCGTGACCCCCCGTCCGCTCCGGGCCCAACACATAGGTTAGCAGTTTTAAGTGACATCGGTCTGCTCCGGGGGTCCTACACAGTAGGTTTGCAGAGGGCATGACCTCGTCTGCTCCAGGCCACATGCCATAGGTTAGCGGGTCAGTGACACCGCCTTTCTCCGTCCCCATCACATAGGTTAGCAGAGGGAGAGGACATCTGTCTGCTCCGGGGCCCCATACACATAGGGTTTTTGCAGAGGTCATGATATCCACTCTCCGGAGCCCCAACACTAGGGTTTGCAAGGTGCGTGCCATCCGTCGCCCAGGGCCCCATACACTAGGGTTACAAAGGGCAGTGAATCCGCTGCTCCAGGGCCCCCTACACAGTAGGGTTAGCAGAGGTGCAGTACATCTGTCCTCCCGGGGCCCCCTACCCCGTAGGGGTTTGCAAGGTGCAGTGACTCCGTCGCTCCCCCCCCTACACAGTAGGCTAGCAGATTTTTATAACACCTCTGCTCATGGACCCCAATTTCAGTAGGGTTAGCAGAGGCAGTGACATCCTCTGCTCCAGGGGCCCCCTACACAGAGGGTTAGCAAGGGCCTGACATCATCCTCCAGGGCCCCCCCCTACACAGAGGGTTAAAAAAGTGCAGTGACACCTCTCCCTGGGGCTCCGCACGAGGGGTTTGCAAGGGGCAGTGACATCTTTTTTGCCCGGGCTCCATACACAGTAGGGGTTTGCAGAGGTGCAGTACAACCGTCGCCCGGGGCTTCTACACAAGGGTTTTGTAAAGGGCAGTGACATCCGTCTGCTTTAGGGGGCCCCCTCCACAAAATAGGTTAGCAGAGGTGCATACATCCGTCTGCTTCAGGGCCCATACACGTGGGGGTTGCAGAGGTGCATGCATCCGTCCCCTCCCGGGCCCCATACCCAGTAGGTTCAAGGGAAGTGACATCCGTCTCTCATGGACCCCATATCCCTAGGGTTTGAGTAGTGTTGAGCGATTTTTATCGCAAAGTTGAAACGGCAAGGTTTTTTATGGTGTCGAAATTTCCAGATCATTCGAAATTAAGGTTAAAATCGTGCATCATCATTAAGACGCGGCTTTTTTTCGGCGCTTCCTGTAATTTTGGCGGCCAGCAAATCAGATTACGAATAACAGGGGGAGATTGTGTGCGACGTCATGACGGGGGTGTGTATGGTTTTGATTGGCTGGAAAATCACATACCTCGTTTTACATAAACACGTTTTCCCTTTTTACCCAGTGTCTCTCAGCGCTCATAGGGGTAGGACCTGCCTCTGCCCTTTGGGCAAACCTCACAAATTAGTCTATTCGCACAGAAACCTCAATATTTCTGTGATCCTTCCAGTTTATTAGATTAAATTGAAGATTTTATGTAGTTTCTAGAGAATTTTAAAAGGAGCATCACCACTGTAAATTTACGGCGGGGGGGGCCGCGGCGAACACAACAAGCTCTATCTAAAAAGAACACGGATAAAGTTCACCAAACTTAGGTAACATTGTAGTGGGAATATCTTTATTTTTAACAGTTTGCTATTTAAAAATTTCCTGATATGGGCAGCCTGAAATTATATTGGATACACATCATTTCTAGTAACTGCAGTCTCTTTTTAGCTGCAAAACTCCACTTTTTATTATCAGTAAAAAATTTCAGATAGGTTTTTAATTTTAAAACCCCTTACACCTTTGGGCGTTGATATATCCACCTTGCACTTAAAATTACAATCCAGCAAACTTGTATCAGCACAGGGTTTTTTGTTGCCAAAAAACCCGTGTATCGTACCAAAAAAAACAGTTCGTGTTTTTTTGACTTTTTCGCACCCACATTATTCATTGACGCAGCATCTACGTAAATCTTAAAACAGCAATTCTATATCCCCACAGGAGAATTGAAAGGTGCAAAAAATACCGTTAATTAGATCACAACAATTACAGTTACGTGTTTTTTGACTTTTGCGCACCCTAGGCACAGTTCATTTGAGACGCAGCATCTACTAAATCTTTAAACACAATTCTATATACACCCCAGGTGAATAGAAAGGTGCAAAAAATACGTTTATTAAATTAAAATCAAAACATAACAGTTCTGTTTTTTTGACTATTGCGACACCAGCACTGTTCATTGACGCAGCATCCTACGTAAATCTTAAAACGGCAATTCTATATTCACCATAGGTGGAATTGAAAGGTGCAAAAAAATACAGTTTATATATCAAAACATCACAGTTACGTGTTTTTGACTTTTGCGCACCCAGACACTGTTCATTGACGCACACTACGTAAAATCTAAAAACAGCAATATCAATATTCACCACAGTGATATTGAAAGGTCAAAAAAAACCGTTATTATAACAAACCATAACAGTTGGACGGTGTTTTTTGACATTTGCACACCCAGCGCACAGTTCATTGACGCAGCAACTACGTAATTTCTTAAAACCAGCAATTCTATATTCACCACAGTGAATAGAAGGTGCAAAAATACCGCTTATTATATCAAAACATAACAGTTACGTGTTTTTTATTACTTTGCGCACCCAGCACTGTTAATTGACGCAGCATCAACGTAAATCTAAAACAGCAATTCATATTCACCACAGGAGAATTGAAAGTGCAAAAATACCGATTATTATATCAAAACATAACAGTTAACTTGTTTTTTGACTTTGGCGCACACCAGCACTGTTCATTGACGCAGCATCCAAGTAAATCTTAAAACAGCAATTCTAATATTTCACCACAGGTGAATTGAAAGTGCAAAAAATATCGTTTAATATATCAAAAACCTAACAGTTACGTGTTTTTTGACTTTTGCGCACCCAGCACAGTTCATGTGACGCAGCATCTACGTAAATCTTAAAAACAGCAATTCTATATTCACCACAGGTGAATTGAAAGTGCAAAAAATAACCGTTATTAATATCAAAACATAACAGTTACGTGTTTTTAGACTTTTGCACAAGCCCCAGCCACTGTTCATAGACGCAGCATCTACATTAATTGTAAATCTTAAAACAGCAATTCTATATACACCACAGGATGAATTGAAAGTGCAAAAAAACCGTTTATTATACAAAACATAACAATAACGTGTTTTTAGGACTTTTGCCAGTCCAGATATTTGTTGATAGACACCCTAGCAGTTAAAATGAATCCAGCAATTTGTTTTGATTATAGGGATTTGAGAATAGCTTGTTTGCCGTCATTTAATAAGAACTTTCCAAAACTATTCCATATACCTTCTCAAATTTTTATATTCTTTCTGAACATGGAGCGAAATGCAGGTGGTGAAGCGAGCAAAGCGGGGGGTACCCATGGAGGTGAGGTACGAAAGTAAGGAGCACCTGACCGTGCTCGGCGACAACACCATGCCAGCGATCGACAGTTGCAGGACCGTCAGGCCTGTCAATTCGCTGGGTCCGGGCCCTGTGAATCAAGTAACGAACACGACGCCAATCTTTTCCTCCAGTGGTTAATGCAACGTGCATCTAGCAGTCTTACCTCCTCGTCCTCCGCGGCAGTCACGGCCACAAATGTCGTCATCATCATG
The DNA here is from genome assembly GCA_025379985.1 of Phyllomedusa bahiana. Classification (NCBI taxonomy): domain Eukaryota; kingdom Metazoa; phylum Chordata; class Amphibia; order Anura; family Hylidae; genus Phyllomedusa; species Phyllomedusa bahiana. The sequence goes on along the minus strand of JAODAL010015127.1, from coordinate 13,022 downwards.
ATCATCATCCCCCGCCAACATGAAGCAATGCCCAAATGTCAACTCGTGTACCCACCACTGTGGATAATCCATTGTCTGAAAGACCTCTTTATGACAAAATGCTGGTTGGGGTCAGAAGGCATTTTAAAAGAACAAGAGATGAATTTAATCTGCCTCCTGACGCCCAGTTACGATGCCATCAGAGGAGGTGAAGGAAGCCGGTCAATTGGCAAAAATCCCTGGGCGGTCGTCAACGCCTGCAGTTGCCCTTGCTTTTAGCCCCGCAGCTTCTGGATGCAGAATTCAGGACTCCAAGTCACCAGTGTTGAAGGTGATGATGATGAATGACGACATTGCGGATCCATCCTGGTCTTTTCCCAAGAATTTGGCTTGCGAGCGCTCATCAAGTGACTGTGGAGGAAGACGATGGGTAAGTCAATAAATACGGTCCCGCCACAAAAACGGAGAGGGCGGTCGCAGAAGTCCGTCAGAAGATGTCCGCCAGCCACGGTCAGCGCAAACCCCCGCTCCTCGCTTTAATCGCCGTCAAAAAGGTCCAGGACCTCTCAAGCCTTGGCCTTCTTGAGCAAGCCTCTGATTCACCACAGCGATGTCCATATGCCGCTTCCTTTGCCGTAACACGCATAAGGTAGAGGCAAGAACCTTAAGTGGTTACCACCACCAACAATGTCTAGTCACATGCACGAATGCTGAGTTGAAATGGAGGAACCCCTGGCCAAAAAAGGCCAGACCGACCCGGCCCCAAACCACGTCACCCCCCTTGTCTCCCCCTCCTCCTCCTCCGCCACCAAAAGCGCCTCAGCTCCCCAGTCTCTCAATTCCTGATCGGGATCACCCTCCGCTTCACCCCACCGCCCCCCGAGACCACCACACCCCCAAAACCCCATCCTACCCTTCCCTTCCGCCAGTTTGACGCCTCACGCTACGCGGCCGTCAGCAGCCAGCCTTTCTTTTTCCAGGTTTGGGAGCAAAAAAACATTTTAACCCCAAACCATCCCAAAGCCAAAAGCCTGAATGTCGGCTTGCCAGGTTTTTGGCCCTTTGGGAAAATTTTGCCTTTCCCTGGTGGCACAATGGGTTCCGCCACGTCAGGGCCCCTTCCCTCCCCCCAAATACCAGATGCCGAGCAGGATTTCTTTGCCAAAAAGCCTCCCTGCCGGCCACCCCAGGTCATCTAAAATTTCAACGCGTTGTCCAAACTGTGGCCAAAAAAACCATCACCCCCCGACCATGGGCTATAAGCACGCCAAGGGCCCCTATATCTCTTGACAGCTCATGGGGGATGGGTGGTGTCTCGGGGTGACGGGGCTCTCAGGGTGGCGCCGCTCTTCAAAATGCGGTGGTGCAGGGTCTTTCCCCCCCAAAGGTCCTTGGTGGGATCACGGGCCCCGTAAAAACCCCGGCCGGTTGAAATTAATCTGCCTTGGGGACCGTCCCACCACAGGGCAGGGCGTACGGCCTGCAACGACCCGAGCGCTGGTGGGTGCAGAACCTTGTGCCAGGCAAGGGGTGGCGATAACGGGCGAAATCTGCTGGCGCCCTTAAATCGTACTGGACACCCCTTTCCTGGCACATGAGAACCCTTGTCGTCCAGAAATTTCTAAAGACTACCCGGGGTTGGACGCCTCTGAGAAAGGGTCAATCTAAATTCGCATTCCCCCCGTTTCCCCCCGACCCCGCTTGTCCCCCCGGCTGCGTTGCAGCAACTCGGCCTCCCCGTCAACCGCTATTGTTGACGTTTTCAACACGCTGGAATTCCCCCCCCACATCTCCAGGATTTGGGGAGCAGCGCAATTTTCCCTTAAGCAACGAAGTGACCATGCCGACAACCCGGGGGGGGGCCTCGGTGTGAGCCCCCGAAGTGGGGAGGTGAAAGGCCTGCACCATCCTTGCCAGTTTTGAAAACCACCAAAATGGTATGCGGGGCAATGCCCTTGTGGGATGAGCATTTTGGTGATCTTTTTTGGAAGACGTTGGAAATCCGAAACAACAGGGGCCCGCCCGCGACAGAGGAACGGGCACAGATGCGGCCCCGGGCCCTTTTTCTGTAAATCCACAAGGGCCCCACAGTTTCACAATTTTATCGGCTTCATTTTGGGAGTGGGGTTTGGGGAGGCTTTTCCCGGGGGCGCATCAGCTCTCAGGGTGCTATCTCGGCAAGGGCAGGGCTGTTTGAAACTGTGCCGGAGGGAAGCGGAGGAGGAGGAGGAGGATTCCAACACCGAATTTTTCCGACCCCTGCCTTGGAAAGAGGTTTGGGGCGAATTTAGGCGGAGGAGGAAATGAGGAAGAATCAGTTTGCTAGTGCCACCTTGACCCAGAGGCTTGGGAAATCAAGGCTACCATCTCTCACATGAGGTGCTTGGAATTCTCCATTTCCTCCAACATGATCCTCGCCTTAAGGCCATCAAAATGAACAACAGTTTACTGGGTGGCCACCCTCCTGGATCCTCGACTAAACAAAAATCAGCACTTTCCTTCCACCCACCCAAATAGAGAGTAAAAATGCAGAACTGGCGACCTGGCTGATTGATCAACTGGAGACATCTGTTGCGTCTGCTTCAACCGCTCCTCAAATGTCACGGTGGAACAACATCACAGCGACGTGACAGCAAGTCGAGTAGCCAAGTAGGCGTAGCGGCAGCAGCAGCAGGCAAGGTGAAGAAGCCTAAATGGGTGGACCTCTGGCTATCTTTGTTACCCACCTCACCAACCGCATGCAATGCAGGGCACACATCAACACACAGAGATCAGCTTAAGTTCATGGATGCACGACTATCTGCGTTCTCAACACCGGATGTTTTTGATGTGTCCCGGACCCAATAGACCTTCTGGGTTATCCAAAATGGACGAATGGCCCGGCGTGGCTCGTCACGCCATAGAGGTGTTTCCTGCCAGCAGCCATCGTCATATCCGAGCGGACCTTCATCACAGCTGGAGGAAGTCATTACAGACAAACGCACATCCGGCTTTCCACAGATAATGTGGATCTTTGACTTTCATCAAAGAATGAATCAAGCAAGGATTCTGATGATGTTGTGGCCCCAATTGCCGATGTCCACCGATAGTTGCCAGTCTACTCAAATTCTTTTCAAACAGAAAGGTCCTCTGAAAACTTTTTTTAAAATGATCATTTTCTTACTGCGATTTTTTATTTCTTTTTTTCCCAACATTTCTTTTTGCGGTTTTTGCTGTGAGGAGCTGAAAAAGACGAAAGGGGTTTCATGAAAAACACCGTTTTCCATTTCTCATTTTTTTCTTAAGAAGTTTTCGCATTGTAAATGGTTTTGAGGCCCATGTTGCTTGAGATCCAGCAAAAAATCGGGCCCTTTTGGGAACAGAAATTGACTTCTAAGTGGCAAATTTCCCCCTCACAATTTTTTAAAGTGGCTGGAAGTCATTTTATTTTTTTTGGGGTCATGTTGCGTGAGATACGCTATTTTATGGTCCTTTGGAACAAAAAATTGGGCTTCTAAGTGGATTTCTCCCTCACATTTTTAATAGGGGCCCCTGAGAATCAATTTTAATTTTTTTGGGGTCATGTAGCTGTGAGATACAGCATTTTCAGGGCCCTTTGAAACAGAAATGGGGGCTTCTAAGTGGATTTCTCCCTCCAATTTTTTAACGGCTAAATTTATTTTTAATTTTTTGGGGTCATGCTGTTTGAAATGCAGCAAACTAAGGGCCCTATTAAAAAAAAAATGTGTTTCAACAGACATTTTCTTCAAAATTGACCAAAGGGCTAAGGTCATCTTTAAATTTTTTGGGGGCTTTTGCGTGACATGCAGCTATACTACGGGTCCTATTCTAAAAAATGTTTTTTTCTAACAGAAATTTGTTTTCACAATTAAACCAAAGGGCCCTAAAAGGGTTATGCGTTAAAATTTTTTGGGGGCTTTTTTGCTGGGGAAATGCGCTATACTACGGCCCCCCCCTTTTTCTAAAAAATGTTGTTTCAACAGACATTTTGTTTTTACTTTGGGTTTCCCAAAAGAAGGGGGCCCTCAAGGGTGATGGTGCTGTAAAAACCCGGAAAAAGGGGGAAACACTTTTTAAAATTGGAACATTAAAAAAATTTGATTTTTTTTTGCAAGATCTTTAACATACCCTATAAAATCCCTGTATTGAGAAAACCCCTTTTAATACAATAAAAAAAAGGAAAAACCCAAAAGACTTTGGGGGGGTTTCCCTTTCCTATTTTTAAAAAAAGATTGTTTTCTGAATTAAGTACAAAAAAAACTTGAGGGCAAAAAAAGCTGTTAAAAAAATTCCCCCCTAAATTTGGGGTCCCGGGGGAGGGTACGGAAAAACTTGACCAGTGTGGGTTATTTCAGGGGGAAGGAGAAATGGGGAGGCAAGGAACAAAGTCCCAAAGACCTTTTCCTGCACCTTTTGGGAAAAAATAAAGGAAAAAAAAACCCAAGTAAAGGGCCCCTGGGTGTAACAGGGGCTTTTAACCCAAACCCAGTTTTTCCAAGTGAAGCTCAAGGGGGCCCACACTCATACGGAGGGGCAAGCGAAACCCGGGTTTTTGACTGTTTTAAGGGGAAGGCTGGAGTTCTACACTTCCATTTCCCGCACTCTGCTTCAGCACGACAGTTTTCGTTCTGCGTCATCGGGCATTTTTAACCTGCGTGTTAATAGTAAAGGGGGCCACCCGGGGGCCTTTCCCGCCCCCACTGTAACTCCGGCCCTGGGTCTTTGCTGTGGCCGGGAAACGGGGTATAGTCAAGCCCGGGAAAAAAAACTAAAATGGGGGGGTTGAAAGTTCCTTTTTTTCCGGGCCCTTTTTTTAAATGTGGGGGGTCATGCAGGTTTGGGGCTCATTGCTGGGCCCGGGGGAAGGTATAGTAAAGGCCCGTTAAACCCTAAAATGGGGGTTTTTGGAAAGATCCTTTTTCGGCACTTTTTAAATGTGGGGGTCATTGGGGGTTTGGGGGGTTTATGCTGGGGCCCAGGACGGGTTAGTCAATGTCCAGTTCAACTAAAATGGGGGTAAAAGGGAACTTTTTTTTCCCGGAATTTTTAAATGTGGGGTCATGCGGGTTTTTGGGGCCCCTCATGCTGCGTTTAGGACAGGGATATTCAATGTCCATTTTAAGTAACATGTGGTTAAAATCTTTACTGTTTCCTGGCACTTTTTAATTTGGGGGGGTGATGCGGGTTTTAAGGGGTCAGGTGTGGTTTAAGACAGGGATTTTTAAATGGTCTGTGATTTTTTTTCTGGGGGCTTTTTAACCTAAGGGGTTTTTGGGCCAAGATTTTAGCACGTTTTCCTTTAAATTTTTGTGGATGTTAATTTCAGCTTTCCACCCTTTTGTTTGGGTGTTTTTTAATAAAGGGTTTGTTGTTGCTTCCCCATAGATTTTAAAATGGTCTTCGCCCCAAAATCGATGCTCCCCCCTATCGAAAAAACCTTATCGATAGGGGCCCCCAAACTATCGACTATCGATGGGATCTGATAGCCAACCCCAATCGCCCCCAAAACACAAATCAAAACATAACCTCCCATGCCACTCTCCTCATCACTACTTGCCCACCTACTGCAAGATGCAGACGATGTCTGCCCCACCTCTTTGCTGCCCAGTAGCTGCTCACTGTCCTCAAATAGTTCATCCTCACTGAGCAGAATTCTCTGGCTGAGGGAACTGAACGGGACAGAGGCGGGTTGAGGACAGGTGAAGGCCCCCTGACCTGCTTCCAGGCCATGCCAACTAAGGGTTTTGTCTGACGAATGCACTGACTCTTGGCTGATGTCATCTGGGAGGAAGTGGATGACCTAGTCAACCAATCAAGAACCGATGGTTTGGTGGTCAACACACGGCCGCTAGATGACACCGGTAGCTCTGGCTTCGCCGAGTGACCCCTGCTGTGATGTCCCCTTACTGTGGTGCCGCCTGTGCCTGCTCCATTTGAGCCACTGCCCCTCCCATGTGAAGGGCCTGCCACATCTCTGTTTGACATACTGTTTGATTAAAAATTTACAATAAAACAAACTCTGTTTAATGTAGATGTGTGTGACAAATACACAAGCTGTTTTACCTTATAAGTAACTTTTTGGCGCAGAGAACAATATCCCAAAATAATAACCTGCCTGTAATGGAGATGTGTGTATATGACAAAAACACAAGCTGTATTTCAAAGGGTTTTTTTAGACAAATTACGCTTCTAATGATATGCTATGTACCGCGATTTGCGCTAATCGCAGCACAAAACATTTCATTGGTAGAATATGTAATGCCCCTATCGAGGCACATTGTGCATGGAGGTGCATAGCTTATCATTACAAGTATATGAAATGCGCCTAACACATACTTGTAATGCGCCTAACACATACTTGTAAAATGTGAAATGCGCCCAACACATATACACTTGTATTGATGTGCTATGCGTCTCAATAGGCGCATTTCGTTATGGAGGCCACAGCGCATCATTTTTAGGCGCATTATGTTTGCAATGCAAGGTATACCTGATGCCAGATTTTTTATAGGGTCGGACTTTCTGGCGCACTTTACACTTATTTAATGTGCCTAAAAACTGACGTAGCACCGCCAATTTTCGGACAGCTCGCCCTTAGGGATAATAGGCTGAACTAGATGGACATGTGCCTTTCTTCTGCCTTACAAACTGTACAGCTAGGAATGTAAGTGCTAAACTTCCTTTTTTACTCTAATATTCTTCAACACAACCCATGCCATACACATTTTCATTTTTTCACATCTCTGTGGTCGTTATTCTAGTGCTTACTAAGCTTAGCCTTGTAATCTAACCCTTCCCATGGAAACCAGCACATACCGATGATGCTCATTTCTGAAGAGCATCACCATAAGAGGGCTAAATGGGATTACAGGTTAAAAAATAATGTAATGGATGTTCTACTGTAGCCATGGAAACAGTGCAGCCAATCACAGCAGCTCCTGTGCTAGACCAGTGCACGGCACGATCTGTGGAATTAATAATGAGCAGGAGAAAGCCGGAGGATGGGAAAAAGAATAAAAACCAATATAAGGAAACTATTTTAGACGTAATCTGCTGGACATAGGAATGAATTTGTGAATGGGAAATAAATAATTTACCACGATTGTTCTGAAATGTTATTGGAATGAAATTCTAGTAGCACTGAGTTTTTCAATGATTTTTCACTTCAGTTAATGGACTAATAATTCCATATAAATCTTTGTCCTCTTTTCAGCATATACCTCTGACTACACATTCCAATATCAGCAGCACACTATTAACTAAAAACTACACTAACGTTACCTCTCTTGGGGCCTGTTCACACCTACACACTTCAGGGAGAGAAGGCTCCAGCTACAAGGTACTCTGCATTGATTTAAAAACCTGTGAAAATGGGTGGAGAAAAAACCAACGAGGAGGCAGTCACTCCCCCATACGGACAGTCTAGAAAACAATATTTGGATCTGCACATCCAAAAAACTTTTTTGACAAAAATGAGCATAGGTGCACACAGGTGTGTCAGTAACATACAAACACAATCCAATATCAGCAGCACACTACTAGCACTAAAAAACAATCAAAAGGCACATAGGAACTAAGTAGCAGAAATGCTTTTCCAAAAATTCCTATGTGCCTTTTGATTGTTTTTTAGTGCTATTAGTGTGCTGCTGATATTGGACTGTGTTTGTATGTTACTGACACACCAGTGTGCACCTATGCTCATTTTTTTCAAAAAAGGTTTTTGGGTGTGCAGAGCCAAATATTGTTTTCTATACCTCTGACTATGCATCATTATCAGCTACTCTATTGTAATCGTCTATTGCAGCCATGCATGCATAACACCATGGTGTCACTTACGCCAAAATATATTAAACTCTCTGTTAAACATAAAAATAAATTACTGAATAAAGGGACACAATCAAACAAATTGTGCAATAAATAATGTATGCGATCCTTTAGTAAGGGTTTGCCAAATAAACAATTCAGATAACACAGATATTTGAACATGACATATAGCGACTTAAAGGGGTGTTCCCACCATGTACTTTGATGACACTGATAGGAAATGCTATCAAAATCTAATAGGTGCGAGTCCCACTAACGAGACCTGCATCTATCTCAGGAACCCATGAGTGTCAGCTCAAAATATACCTCTGACTATGCATCATTATCAGCTACTCTATTGTAATCATTCTACGACAGCCATACATGTACAAGACCATGGTGTCATATACACCAAAATATATTAAACTCTATATTAAAAATACAAATAAATTACTGAATAAAAGGATTCCATCGATTAAATTGTGGAATAAATAATGGCTGCACTCCTTTAGTAAGGGTTCCAGTACAGGTGAGCGTTGTGTTCAGCCCCCTGAAAGTGTTGGATCAGGATTGAGAGCGGGTCGGGCTTACAGAAGACTCTCCATTCTGTTCAATGGGAGTTCTGAGTACAGCGGAGTGCCACGTTTGACTGTACTCTGAACCTCTTTACAGCAGAATGGAGACTTATGAGCAAATGCAATTGGCTCATCATTTTAAGCCAACACTTTCAGGGGCCCGTTCCCAAGATAGATACGGGTCTCAGAGGTCTATGTCACCTATACCATGTCTCTGCAGCATATACCTCTGTATATACATCATTATCAGTTACTCAGTTGTAATCATTCTACGACAGTCATACATGTACAAGACCATGGTTTCATATGGCAAAATATATTTAACTAAATGAAAGGACAATTCACTGCCACTGTCAGATATTTCAGAACTCAAATATAGATAAAAAAATCACTGGCAAAGATGAGTAGCTTGAGTGACTACTTCTGGGACCTGCAAGTATCTCAGGAACGGCCTACCCATAAGTGTCAGCTCAGAATATACCTCTGAATATGCATCGTTATCAGCTACTCTGTTGTAACCATTCTACAACTGACCAAACCAAGACTAATATCAATGATACCACTATACAAAGATCAAATAACACCGCAAGATAATGGCCACTCACCACCATGTAGTGACTGAATAATACCACCACATCATGACCACATATCACCACCACATAGTGACTGAATAGTACCACCACATCATGACCACACATCACCACCACATTGTGACTGAATAATACCACCACATCATGACCACATATCACCACCACATAGTCACAGAATAAATAGTACCACCACACGATGACCACATATCACCACCACATAGTGACTGAATAACACCACCACATCATGACCACATATTTCCACCACATAGTGATTGAATATTACCTCAACACCATGACCACATATTATCACCACATAGTGACTGAATAGGACCTCCATATCATAACTACATATTACCACCATATAGTGATTGAATAATACCACCATACTGTTCCTGAATATAAACCAATACACTACTAGCAATATTCCTGCCTTACAGTGACCATATTGGGGTGGATAGTAGTTGTACGCAGACACTCTGCAGACATATATTACTGCTATCCATTGACCTTATAGGGGTAGAAAACAGTTGTACACAGGTTCTTCAAACATTTTGCAGTTCAGTTACATTTAGTGACTCACAATTGACATCTTCTCTGATGGGAATTATTCTCTTTCCCTTTCTCCATATGCTTCAGATTGCCCTGATGATTTCTAATGGCCATGGCGCATCCCTGCAGAATCTACCACACAAACATCTTAGACTCCTCACTTTTCCAGTACCTCCTTAGCTGTTCCCACCATTGTACAAACTCCCTATGGGGTGATAGGTGGAGTAGAGGATGTATGCGGCAATATACGGTGGTCAGGGGGTTATAAAGTGTTAGGTAAGGTTTGGATTTTGTGTTGGCACTAGGCCACAGTGGTGAGAAGCACAATCTTCTAGGGGAAGACAGAAGACCAACCCTTTAGCTGTGGTCCATACTCCATCGTCTAAACCCCCAGATGATCTGTCGCAGCCATTTATTTCTTTAGTAAAATGGTCAACGAGGCAGTGTTGGGGATTGGTTATTTAAATAAATTGTTTCTTCATTACTAATAAGCATGGGTAAATATAAATGTTTATTGCATACAAAATAGTAGATAACAAATGGATAGTACAGGAGATACGTAAGTACGGTATATTAAGGTGAACTGATTCAGATTACTGCACAATTTTAATATGTTACAAATGTCAGATTGATTAGTTGATGTCAATTATCGACGTTTCGGCAAAAAGCCTTTGTCAAAAGACATCTATGGGGAAACATAAATACATAAGGTCAGATACAAGTCAGTATTGGATGGGTAAGCAAACAGGAAAGAGAAAAGAGGGAAAAGAAAGGAGAAAAATAATGTGAATGAAACAGAATAGGAAAGGAGAGGGTGGGGATAGAATGAGGCATAAGGGATAAGTGGTATCAATAATTATAGAATAGTAGAAATAGAGTAAGTGAATGGTAAGAAGAGTAAGGGATGAGGAATAAAATACCTGTATATATAGAAGGAGGTAAGGGTAATGATGGTAGATGAAGTAGGGAGGTAAATTCAGCACTGTAGAAAAAAATAACCAAATATGCATAAAAATGAAGCCAAGGGGGAAGAGAAAGAAGGGGGTGTGGGGGGGGGGGAATTAGGAGAGGTGAAGTTACTTTGTATGGTAGAATATAATAATGGGCAGTCGGGAGGAGGTAAGGTAAATATACCAGAGGAGGGGCTGAAGAAAAAATATGACATAAGTATTAGATAATGAAAGAATCGGGAGGGGGGAGGTATGGAGAGAGGGGGGCTACACCTGTACACATCTAATTGAGCTTCAGGAGCGAGGATAGGATGTCTGTATTGTCCGGAGTTATCCGGCGAATGCAGTACGCTGCCAGGGAACTGGAAGCACATAACGGCTGTAAGCTTTCACTCACGTTTAGATGCGGCTCTGGGGATCGCAGTCCAACGTAGACAGAGACACAGACAGGTTGTTCTGGTTCCAGCACGAGTCCTCCCGTGTTTTATTGGCACAACAGGTATACAGCAAAACGTATGCCAGATGCAAACAGAATAACAAACAAAACAAAACGCCTGCTCGGCTGAGCGCTGACTAGACAGTGCAGTTCCCTCACTACACCTTGTTCAGCAAACGGTCTAGGCGAGGTCCTGGATACTTCCAGTCAGATACACCTCTCAGGCCAAACTCCTTGACCTGTATGACAGACAGCCCTGGTCAGCTGACTAGCTGACTTATAACGGCTAGCCCAAATCCTGGTCAGGTGGAACAAGGGGAGTAGACACCCACCCAACGCTTTTCCAACTCCCAATAGAAGCCGTCCCGGGTTTTGGCTGAAGCAACCATACTACGTTTAAACGTATGTTAACCACTTACCTTGGCTGACACAACAGAAACAACCGGCTTCTATTTCACCAAGGCCGGGTAACCTTGGTGACATATTCCTTCTTTGTCTGGTGTAAGCCAGAAATCTCGCTGGGATGTACACCCCATTACGGACCTTCCCAGCTGCCACCTTACACGGCGCATACAGGCCGGAATGGGCAGGAAGGGCGAAGCATGCTCAGTGTGAGAACTCTTACTCCTAATACTGTCCCACTTCCATCTTCTCAACTATCATGTATCTCAGCTGCACTTTCAGGTCATCAAGCAGATTTCTGTACCCTGCAGATGTTGAAATCGAACAGCACTTCTACTTAAACTTGAAAGATTCTGGATTCACACCTCACAGACTCTTTAGCCCAACAGGCTCAATAGGGAATACGATATATTACCCTAAACCCATCTAAGGCTATTATATCAATATTTCTATTTTGAGATTTATCTGTATATATGTGGTCCCTTGGCTTATGTACGTGATTACATACTTGTTTGTATAGGCTTTCTTTTACTTTCCTTATTTTGTTTGCAATTATTCGGTTTCTATTTCCCATTACTTGGTGATGTTCAATGTTCTTGTAACAAATGTTTTTTGTTCTACATATTAATTACCTCTTTTCTTCTTTTCCACAGACCAAATAATATCCCTCCTCATATGGGTAATATCTTCCTCCTAACCTCTCTCTCAATTCCAGCATCTACCCATCCATCTTTTCTGCATATGCCCTCTAATTCTTTTATTTGACTTATTACCCTCTCCCTATGTCCTGTCCTTCCATATTTTCCCCCTTTCTCTTGTGCCATCTTTTTATTTACCTGTACCCTTAGCCACATACCTTTATATACTCCCCCTTTCTCTTCTCCCCTATGTTGCCTCACCTCCTTCTTTCATACACATTTCCCTATGCCTGACGATATACCCGTTCCTTTTTTTTCTCTTAGCGCCTTGCTATTTCCATATCTCTGTTTTTGCCTTTATTTTTACACCCTCTCTTAAGTGTCCTTTCTCTATTCTTCCTTCTATATGGCCCCTCTCCACTCTTCCACTCTATTTTCCACTCTCTGTCCCCTACATCTAAATTCCACTCTGTTACCGGCACTTCACTCACATTGAGCATGCACCGACTTTGCCCTTTCTGCCCGTTCTGGCATGTTCTCTACTACAGTGTGTGTGTGAAATTCCCGTGCACGCGCCGTTAGGTACTTCTGGTCCCCAACAACATACTGTATTTACCGGCTTACTCTGGATGTTACAGATGTCCTATCCTCCCTCCTGCAGCTTCTACATCTAGAGATATTTTATTCCCCTGATTAGGACTCTGCCTCTAACCACTCCCTTTATCCTCACCCCTTACTCTTCTAACATTTGACTTATGCTCTTTCCCCTGCTCTCTGGTCATCGATACAACTTATCCCTTATTCCTCCATGTAGCCCTACCCTCTCCCTTTCTGTTCTGCTTCATTCACATTATTTTTCACATTATTTTTGACCTATGTCACAGGTCAACGACAATATTAGAGATGAGCGAATTTCTCAAAAATTCGATTCGGCCGAGTCGCCGAATTTTTCCCCAAAATTAGTTTCGTTCCGAAATTATTTGCGACGAATTGCGTTAAAAACAGCTATTTCCTGGCTGCAGAGAGCCTGTAGGTGTTTAAATCGTGCAATGCAGCTATGCATAGGGATGTGGTTTGGATTGAAACAATGCTGTTTTTAG